>LGRX02027009.1:0-26716 GCA_001247695.2 Cymbomonas tetramitiformis
CCCTAACCTCTCGAGTCGATACCTAGGGAATATGGGACGGGTAGAGGTGCGTAGGAGTAAAATTGGGCGAAATTATTTCACACAATGCTTATATATGACAATAAGGGATAGTAGGGAAAAAATAAAGGAAAACGGACAACCTTGGACCGGAAGCGAATTGCATGAGGCACAATTCGCTAAAAATCGAAATTTTGCAAAAAAGAGCCTAGAACCAAAAATTTTTAGGGAAGGGACCCGAGGACATATACGAAACCATGTGCGAAAGAGGAATGCCCAAATAAACGATATGGTATCTGAGGGGAGGCAACAAGTGGGTGTAACGCGTAACACGGAGAGCACAATAATGCTCAGAAGCCACGGGAATGGGGGAAGCAAGGTGCGCACTGTCAGACTGATACATAGAAGACTAAACCTTTCAAACAGATACGTAGAAGTCACTAAACAAGTTAGGAACTTAACTAGTTCCTATGCCACCAATAAATGCCGGTTTGGTAGTGTGACAATACAGTCTGTTAGCATAATATACACCACTGATAGCTTAAGAAAACAGTCCTTAAACCGAACTCGGCAACGTGTTAACTTAAGGCAACAATATGTCAACTTAACACACATATGTGTTAACTTAACACGGCAGCTTTACCTCAAAATACGGGCTGCTAACTTAACACAAGATATGTATCTTATAGTAAGCCCAGCACGGTCCTAAATATATTTTATATGGAGATGAAAACTGACAAAGACATAAGCGGCAGCATAATTATGACATATTACATAATGCGGCATGTTTTGAGATGTGAGAAAAACTATATCAAAACACAAGCGGAACTGCAAGCAACCACTCATGGGACCTTTATTATGCTCTTCCACCTAATGACGGGACTTAGCAAAATGAAGCTAAACCCTATACAGTATTTCCCGGGACCCAGAGTCATCATAAACCTAGCCCACAAAAGACCAAAGGCCTGCAAAAGGATAAGTAAGAACGCCCTGAAGTACATGATCCAAAACCCCAAAATTGCATGGCTTTGGGAGAGGACACGGACCCAAAATACAAAGAAAACTAAAATGAAACCACCTCTAAGAATAACGAAACATAAAATTCACCGTAAAAAGAATAACGTCACCAAACAACATAATATGCCTGAACCTGATCAGATGTTAAGCGGTGGAGCAAGCACCGTAGATAATGCAGTAGACGAAAATATAATGGCTACGGAATCACTTCTCTCGGAAAAAGGGGTGGTTAAATGCAACGCATGTTGGTGATGCCATGAAAATACGGGACCCGAGTACCATTGCCCCCATGGACCTCACGGACATGATGCTGAAGATGACAGTGGAGGACCAAAAACTCACACAACTCATTAACAGCAGACTCAAAAAATATGGCCACACACAAATAGGCGTGTGTGACAATATACATTGGCGTCTCATAATGATCCGCTTATCATCATCTGGGAAAATATATGCTTACATATATGACCCTTTTGGAGATAAAGCCGAAAGAGAAACCATCAATATGATTGTGGTAGCACTCACAACCTGGCTGAAAAATCTCAAAGCCACCACAGAATTTAAGGAATCCACAATTACCATTAGCAAGGATACATTTCAAACAGATACATACAACTGTGGCACATGGGTAGCAAAAACCGCCTTCAGATGGGCCCAATGGAACAGAGGTTCACATCAGACCACATTTTTCGAGCACCTAAAATGTGACCTATGTAGTGGGGAGTATGGCGACAAAGCAATGCAAAAGGAAACACATAAATACCGATTAGAAATGAGGAAAGAATTAGGGCTGATGGCCAATAATACCTGCAACACACTGGAGCTCAAAAACTTGGAGCCCGCTGGAAATGACGCTGCAATCAGCGGCTCAAATATGACTTCACCTGCCCACCATATCCTCACACGTAGAGGTGCCACACCTAAAAAGCAGATAGAAACTCTGATAGAAACTTTTAGGCTGGAATGGAAGACACACACCACTAATGAAACAATTGTTTCAGAAACCATCGAATCGCATAGGAAATGTCATCACACCTCGAACACGGATAACACCAACATTCAAATTCATCTTCTTGTGATCAATGAAATATGGTCAACTGCAGTCCACATCATTCCAGAAAGAAAGATTATTCACTGTGAGTTTGATATCCCTACCAATAAACACCAAAAAGACATTCTCACACTCCTCCCTCAAGACCTGAGTGCGCACCGCATAACCTTGAAACTGGGAGTACATCCGAACAACATGGGGATTTTCAATTTTACACTAGCCCACAAAGCCTTTCACATCTTGCACAACACTAAATTCTTCTCGGCAGCACAATTAAACAGAGATCTACTATACGAACTTGAAAACCTAAATATTAGAATTCTACCACAAACGGGCAGAGAAGCTAGGATAATCAAACACGAAAATAACAAAGCCATTTCGACCATACGACAATCACTGAGAACTCACCTTCCGAAAATTGATGCACATCCAACAAAGCCAAATTCTGAAAACAAAGACTGTAAATCCACCCAGACTGCTTATAACCACCTCATCTCAGGCAAAGGAAAGCCTTCTTGTGAACCCCACACATATGGATACCGCAGGAAACACTCTCATAAACAAAAGAGAATAATCCTTAAAACCAAATGCACAAACAAAATCTTTGATATTGAGAACATTTATGACGCAGATGGCAGATGCATACTACAAAAAGCAAAACACAAAGGCGCCATGAAACAGTCAGAAGAATTAGAACGACTCACAAAACTACAACTAGCACAACAATCTAACAATTTAATTATAATGGGTATGAATATGAGAGGCCTCCGACACCACAAAGAAGATAAAGACAGTTTAATCAAATTAGAAACAATCTGCAATCTTTTAATCGACGGACGGGCTGATATAATATGTATATCAGAAACCAAGGTAAATACTGAAAACCTTGCATTAATTAAAACCCTAATGACACAAAAAGGAATCCAATTTCGCACGTCTCATGTAAATGAAAGAGCTTCCATTGGTTCCATGATTCTATGGAATCCGAAAAGTTTACCACTATCCACCTCGGTCACCACAATCGATGGAGATGCAAAGAGAGCAGTAATGACCAAATTTTCAGGAAATAACGGTTTTGAGCTCTACATAGCCAGCGGTTATATGAATGATGCTACACTAGTAGAGGAACAAGTGGAATTATATGACACACTTACTGACTGGGCAGGGAAGGCAGGAAATAATCCAAAAAAGGCCTACGTAGAGATAGGTGACAAAAACTGTACCATTACTCCAAATCAGCGGGTGTCAGGTGGAAGTTACATGTCATATCAAGAGCATGTCGAAAAGAATAAGCATCTTTTAACTTATTTCAACAATGACAGATGTTCTCTTAATGAACTGATAATGGACCGTAATCCAAACACGGAAATTTTCACACATGTCATATCCAAAAACTCAAAAGCAAAACTCACCCATATCATGGCCAACACAACTATGGCAGAAATGACAGTTAAAACAGGATGGACGGAGGAAAACCCTTATATCATCTCCGACCACGGGATAGTATGGGCTGAATTTAAGCTCCCTCAAATCGACACCAAACCGGAGATTTCCACCGATACAACTTTGCCAACACCTAGATTTAATGGTGCCAAGGAAACCACACATGATGAGTACCCAGGGTACCCAATTAGAATGACAAACAAAAATAAGGGTACACAAAGGAAAATAAACAGGAAAGATATTGTAGGACTTCTCGAAGCAAACGGATACAGCACAAACGAACTCGTGCACGCGTGCATCAATAAAAACAAAGCTAGAACCGCTATCGGCACCATTAAGGGTGACACCACTGATCTTGATCTTAAACGGGATAATACTGACGGCAGCCCCATAACAGTGAGTAAGCTCATAGCTAAAAATAAAGAGGCAGACAATATAGAACAATGTCTAAAATGGCACAACAAACCCAAGGAATGGTGGATTCACCTTAATATATAGCCCATGGCATGCAGCTCACCTACTCTCTAGAGGAAAGGGGATGCCGGAAGGTGGTCTCAACTTAGGCCATAACGACAAAGATAACATCTGGCATATAGGTTCGCCTCACCTTTTAAATAAGAAAGATGTTAATGCCTATCTCAAAGAAAGAAAAAAGAAAAAATGTGACTCTTCCTACTGGAAGCGTGATATTTGAAGGTGCACAGCTGTTACGCCTGCCCCTAGTCACGTGCACAATCAAGGCGGCTTCTTGCTGTTTTTTAGAGCCTTCTCCTTCTCCGACCTGCTGTGTGAAATCAACATCTTGGCAGCCCATTCCACCGCGATGCTACTGATTTCCTTGAGGAGGGCCTCCGCTTCCTTCTTGTTGAAGCCGAGGTGTTGCGTGAGAGCCCTTGCGTTGTGTTCATATACCGACCCCGTGGTTCCGAAAACCATCGGGTGAAAGAACACTTTATAGCCTTTGGATCTGAGTAGCTCCATAAGGGGCTCATACTTGTTGAGTTTATCGTGAAGGGACACATACCAGCGCGTGTCCCACGTGAAGGCCACCTCTATGAGGTGGATTTCTCCCACATCCTCCCTGTGGGTGTTTTCCGGCCTGCCTGGGGGGGCGTCCCTGACGTCCTCTGCACCCTTGATCATGACAATATCCACAAAGTGTGGTATGTCGTCTGGGGGGTCCTTCGCCCCCGGGTGGTCCCTTCCGTCCCTACGGCACTGACCCCTTTTGAGTACGAAGTCCGGTATCGGGCGGGTACATATGTTAGTCCCGTCGAGCCCAGCGTGGTGCGCGATCCAGATCGGACTGGCGCCCGTTCGACCCTTCCTGATCGCTTCGTAAAGGGTCCTTGCCACTTCGTTGTGCCTGGCTGTGGCCATGTTCATGCTGGTCTCGTCTTTGCATCCAGCCAGCCTGTGTGCCGGAGTGTCCCTCCTCCCGCAGAGGGCGCAGTCCGGGTCCGGATATTTGTTCGGCCATATGAGGTGCTTTCTGGCAGTCGTCATGAGGACCCCAAACCGGCATCTTAGAATCAGGGACCTGAACGTCGGTGGAGTAACCTTCCAGAAGTGATTGGATATTCCTGGTATCGACTTGTCCTGAAGAATTTCCCGCGGGGGCTCCTCCAATCTTCTTCCCATGTGTGTCTCGACCGCGGCAGCGTCTGCGTGGCTTGTGGCGGCCCTGTCTCCGTTTCCCCGGTGCATGGCCTCCCGGTCCCTGTTTCTCTTTCTTCTTCTCGCTGGGGCCGCCTCCTGGTAGGCGTCTATCGCTTGTTGTGGGACGTCCGTCAGGTTCTGGAGTTCCGACTCTCCCAGGTCCATCTCCATCACCGAGCGGCACAGACCGTCAATTGGGTCCTCACATTCTGCCTCCTCTATCGCTTGCATCATCTCTCTGTCTGGCGAGCTCATGGCCCCCCTCTCGTCCATGTCCAGAGGCGGCCCCCGCGTCTCATCGAATTCCCAGAGTAGGTCCCACTCGTCCTGAGTGGTCACTTGATCCCGCGGGTGTACCTGTTCCTGGTCGCCCGGCTCCCGTCGCACCGGCGGGTCGCCCTGGCTCCAGGGAGCGTGCTGGAGTTCCTCCAGGAGCATCAGCTCCTGGAGATTCTCCCCTGGTGTCCCCATTTCCACGTTCTGTTGGCCCCGGTCGGGGCCTTGGGCTGGCCCTGGGGCGCCGGTCGTGGGGTTCTCCGTCATAGAGCCCTCTGCTGAGAGAGCTCCCTCCCGATTTCCCCTGCCGGGTGTTCCCCATTCTTCCCACGGGCTGCTCGGGGGCTGTAGCCATTTTCTCACTGACCTGTGCTGTGTCGCTTTTAGTGCAATCCTTTCTGCCACATACCTTTCCACCGCCCCCTCTCCTTGCAGGGGCCTCATCGATTCACCATCTCGGGCATTGGCCGCGAGCGTGTACATGGTCCTGTTGTCCCATGGGTCAATTTGGGTGGTTCCTTCCAGGTTTTCTGCTGCCTGTTTGGCCGCCTCATCTGCCTTGTCGTTGCCCTTCACCCCTGTGTGGCTTTTGACTTTCCTGAGTGAGACCTTCGTTCCCTGGCTGTTGTGCTGTTCGACCAGGGAGAGTATATCCTCAAGCAAATCCCTGTGTCTATGGCACTCCATCGTGTGGGGTCTGGACAACATGTTGAGGATTTGGTACATACTGCAGAGGCTGTCCGTGCAGATTGTTATCTCGCCTGGTGTTGTGCGTTCCCTGGCCCTGAGTGCCGCGTGGATCGCCAGGAGTTCCGCTCTGTTGATGGTGAGGTGTCCACCCGTCGACCACGTGCCCCTCCAGGTTCTGGGGTTTTCATCCCCTCTGGGGTCCCAGTAGGCCGCCCCCACTCTATGTAACCCCCCTTCTTCCTCTGGGTCCAGTCGCGACCCATCCGTATAGAGGAACGAGGTTGCATCCCAGGCTTTGTTGATTTTCTCTAGGGTTCTGGAAAGTCTGGTTTTGTGCTTAATGGGACACGTGGGGAACCGCTCCCTTACTTCCGTGTGTCCCCTGTCCCTGTCTTGTCTGCTGAAGAGCATGGGAGTGCGCTCCATTGCCTTTAGCCATCTGGCCCTCGAGTCCTCTTTGATCTTGTCCAAAGGCCATGCCGTGTTCGCCGCATGGTACTCCGTGATCGTGACCTCGGTGAGTCCTCTGTCGCGCCATGTTTGTCTCATGGCCCTCGCTGCCTCCGGGGTGCGGTCTTCCTTGGGGACCTCACCCCCTTCGTTCCCCCATCCCTGTCTGCGCGACATGCTCGGTATTTCCCATTTTCTCATCGGGTGAGGGTCGAAGATCATGTCGTGTTGACTAGCATTCTCCATCGCATTTTTAACCGCCGCCATGTCTGACACTGCATCCGAGGTGTGGACCCTCGGGTTGGCCGGCCTGAGGTTCCGAATCGTGTGGTACTTACGGACCGTGCAGTACGTGCTGCGCTGCAGGGCCTTCCCGACTAGTTCCGCTGCCCCCTCTGGGTCCGGGCAGAATTTTTGCCATCCCTCTGCGTTGGCAACAACTAGGATCCTAACTCCCCAGTTGCTGTAGTCCTTCTTCGTGACGCCTGATACTGTGGTGCCTCCCCAGTGGTCTGGGGGAAGGAACGTAAAGCTTTTTCTTGGGATCACCCCAAATTCATGTATCCTAGTATCTCCATACCTCCTGCAGTATGCCTTGGCTGGCGTTCTCGTCCAGGCCGGGTAAATTCCTACCCCCAGTACCGGGGTTTTCGCCATGGTGGACATCAGGGCCTCCTGAAGCGCTTTGTCCAGGTCTGCCGCTGTGTACTCCGGATTGAACTCGAAGGCGCCCAGCTCTCCCCATTGGGTGTCCCATGCAGACCCTTTGGATCCGAAAATCTTGTCCCTGTCGAACTTGGAGCAGTATGTCGCCGTGTGGCTGTGTACGTTGAGCGGCGACGCGAATACCTCCGCCTGGATCCCGAAGGCCTCCTGGAGCGCTTGCATAATTTCTGGAGGGAGCGTCCAGTGATTCTGCAGTGCAGTTTTCTTGACTTCCTCCTCCTCCTCGCAGGAATATCTTTTGAGCAGGAGGACCACTTCTGTGGCGAATCCGTGGACTGTGCCCAGCTGTGGCTCCCGCTCCTCGAAGGACCGCCGTCGCTCTTCCCCCGCCCTTGTATGGGTCTGATCTGCGCTGTTCGTGCCCGTCGCGGCCACATATCTGTCGTAGAGCCTATCGAGTACCTCCTCTTTGAGGGCGCCTACCATCTTGCCCCGCTCGTCGTGTGCGAACACGTGGTGCCTGCCTGTCTCTGTCGTGAGCGTGCACTTGCCCGAGGGTGCTGCGTCCCAGTCTGGGTTAAAGGGTTCAGTGTCTATGTTGAGCTTGGTGACCCCCGGCCAGTAGTGGGCATGCCTCGTGGGAGTTCCTGACAGCGGTTCTCTTTCTGTGGGCCTCCGAGCCTGCTGCGCTTCCCGCTCCTTGTTGTGGAACGTGTCGGTCTCTCGTTCGGCCCGGCTCGGGTTCATTCCCGCAATTCCTCCTGTCAGCAGTGTGTCCTCTTCGACCCATGCCTCCCCTTGCTTGTGGGCGAACTGGCCCGAGCAGGTATTCCCTGCTTCCCCAGTGCGTCCTAACCGCTAGGATTGTGGTGCTCTCGGACGCCTCAACGGCCTGGGGTTCCTCCTCCGTTTCTTCGAGCACTTCCGGATCATTGGCAACCGTCGGGCCAGCGCCTACCGAGAGCTCCATGGTGTCGATCCTTCACCACCTGTTCCTGCTCCGGCAGTCATTAACAGGGGGGTGCGTTGCCCATGCGACCTGTTCACTGCTTACGAGGTGCGTGGTCATCAGCCTAACCGCGTCTCTCGGGAATCCGATTTTGGCCGCATGCTGGAACAACTCCCCCGTCCTGACATCTCCTTTGGACAATTGAGCGAGGACCCATGTCCTCAGCATCATGATCTGCGCCGCGGTCCCTTTCCATTTCGTGCCTCTGCCGTCTTCCAGGCTAACCTTTGTGACCTGGTGGGGGCCTGTTTCCCTCTGGGGCGTCTGCGCAGGCGGGTTCGGCCTGGGTCTGATCTCCTCGCTCTCCACTGTGGCCTGGGGGCTTTGTATGGTCTGCCTGGTCCTTTTCTCACCGACCTTCGGGAGCTCCCGGGCGTGCCTGGGGGTCTCTGGCACCATGTTTGCCTGGGTCTGCCTGGTCGGGCTCCTCCCGACTTGCATTGGCCCCGCGCCGGCCTCTTCCTGGATTTCGTCATCCACCTCCTCGAAGGAGATTGGGTCATGAGTCTCTCCCTCCCCGTGGAACACGTGGTGGCGCTCCCGTTGTTCCAATTCTCCTATGCGCGCCATGATTGGGCCTCTCATGGCTTCCCTGTATCCCTTGGAGGTCGTAGCTTCTCCGCCCACCGGGGGCCCATGCAGCCCGATCCAGGACTCCCACTTCTCTCCTGTGGTGGACCTATTCCATTCCTGCCACTTGTCAATCATGTAGCACACCCAGACGCCGCATTGGTATCCGTCCCGTTGGTGTGCGACCCCCATGTTGGAGACCGTTACGTTGACCGGCGGCCATCCCGGCGGTCCTGCCCACTGTCTCAGCGCCGTCAATAGGCGCGTGTCTTCCCCCCCCATTGGGTCATAGAGGTAGATTGAAACACTGGTGTCCTCATTTTTTCCGAATAGGAGCACATTCCAGTGGCTGCCGTCGCAAGTCAGGACAAAGGAAAATCCCTCGTCCCGGACCGTTTCCATCGTGTTGCGCATCTGCGCCTCGTATTGTTCCGACTGCTCGAACTCGGTTCCGTTGAGGGCATCCGCGAGTTTCGTCTGGTGCATCGACACTGTGGCCACGCCCGTCGTGCAGAGGCTGTGGGTTTCCACTTGTATGGAGCTAAGCCACGCCTCCCTGCCTCTGGTGTCCGAGAAGACCCCTTCCGTCCTGTGCCTGGGGGTGCCCTCCCCCCGGGGCGCATTTCCTCTTCTTCCTCCCCCCTTCAGGAGGCTGTCCGCATGGGACCCCTCAGAGCGGTTTCTCCTCATCGCCCTCCTGCTGTCCATCGCCTCCTTCTCGGTGAGTCTTGCTCCAGCTCTGGCTGCGTGTCGCAGGTCTGAGAGGAATTTTTCCGCCTTGGGTCTCACGCCTACGGAGTCCATTATCATGACTCTACCCCCCGGGTCCTCAAGCAGGGTGGGTCTGACTCCAATATCGTGGCATTTAAAGGCGTCTTCGTGGTCTTCTTCGTCCTTGGCGCAATAACCTGTCGCCATTTGTTTTAAGGCGTTTTTGGCTTGCATGGAGGTCATGGGGGGTCCTCTTCTTCCTGCGTGCCACAGCGATCGCGGGCCCCATTTGTGTTGAGTGGGGTGGAAGCCCTCTTCCCAAGTGGTTAGTTCTTCCCCTTCGGTCGCCTGGGGTTCTGCCAACCTTTGGAACCCTAGAGCGTTGTGTGTCCCTTTGGACGGCATAAACTGGGGTTTGAGGGTGAGGTTCTTCGGGTTGTCCCAGAATCGCGCGTCGTTGGGCTTGTCAGCAAGCGCTTCGCATATATATGGGTACAGCATGAGCATGAAGGTTCGCATGCGCCCTTGAAACCTGGCGGGGACTTTTGTTTTTGCTTCTCTGAGGCTGCACGCACGGGTGCCCCCCTTCGCCACATAAAACCCCTCCTCCACGAAAGGGAGCAGAGGCAGCAGCGTGGTCAGACTAAGCGGGATTTCCTCCTGGTCATTGACTGAGTAGATCTTCACGCTCTCCTCACCCGTGTCCTGGTCAACGACCGTTCTGTGTCTGCCTTCGAGCGCACTCGGGAAGGGCTTCCGAACCGCGTTCGCAAGTTTGGAGATAACCCCGTGCTGGGTGTTAATCAGGTCCGCCAGTAGCGGTCCAGAACCTGTGAGCAAGACTTGGTGCTCACGTAGCACCGCAAGTTGCCGGGCTGTGCAGCACCTGTCGAGTTCCCCAGTTCTGACCGTACCGTCCACCTGTGGATACACTCTCATAAACAAAAGAGAATAATCCTTAAAACCAAATGCACAAACAAAATCTTTGATATTGAGAACATTTATGACGCAGATGGCAGATGCATACTACAAAAAGCAAAACACAAAGGCGCCATGAAACGGCCAGAAGAATTAGAACGACTCACAAAACTACAACTAGCACAACACTCTAACAATTTAATTATAATGGGTATTAATATGAGAGGCCTCCGACACCACAAAGAAGATAAAGACAGTTTAATCAAATTAGAAACAATCTGCAATCTTTTAATCGACGGACGGGCTGATATAATATGTATATCAGAAACCAAGGTAAATACTGAAAACCTTGCATTAATTAAAACCCTAATGACACAAAAAGGAATCCAATTTCGCACGTCTCATGTAAATGAAAGAGCTTCCATTGGTTCCATGATTCTATGGAATCCGAAAAGTTTACCACTATCCACCTCGGTCACCACAATCGATGGAGATGCAAAGAGAGCAGTAATGACCAAATTTTCAGGAAATAACGGTTTTGAGCTCTACATAGCCAGCGGTTATATGAATGATGCTACACTAGTAGAGGAACAAGTGGAATTATATGACACACTTACTGACTGGGCAGGGAAGGCAGGAAATAATCCAAAAAAGGCCTACGTAGAGATAGGTGACAAAAACTGTACCATTACTCCAAATCAGCGGGTGTCAGGTGGAAGTTACATGTCATATCAAGAGCATGTCGAAAAGAATAAGCATCTTTTAACTTATTTCAACAATGACAGATGTTCTCTTAATGAACTGATAATGGACCGTAATCCAAACACGGAAATTTTCACACATGTCATATCCAAAAACTCAAAAGCAAAACTCACCCATATCATGGCCAACACAACTATGGCAGAAATGACAGTTAAAACAGGATGGACGGAGGAAAACCCTTATATCATCTCCGACCACGGGATAGTATGGGCTGAATTTAAGCTCCCTCAAATCGACACCAAACCGGAGATTTCCACCGATACAACTTTGCCAACACCTAGATTTAATGGTGCCAAGGAAACCACACATGATGAGTACCCAGGGTACCCAATTAGAATGACAAACAAAAATAAGGGTACAAAAAGGAAAATAAACAGGAAAGATATTGTAGGACTTCTCGAAGCAAACGGATACAGCACAAACGAACTCGTGCACGCGTGCATCAATAAAAACAAAGCTAGAACCGCTATCAGCACCATTAAGGGTGACACCACTGATCTTGATCTTAAACGGGATAATACTGACGGCAGCCCCATAACAGTGAGTAAGCTCATAGCTAAAAATAAAGAGGCAGACAATATAGAACAATGTCTAAAATGGCACAACAAACCCAAGGAATGGTGGATTCACCTTAATAGCCCATGGCATGCAGCTCACCTACTCTCTAGAGGAAAGGGGATGCCGGAAGGTGGTCTCAACTTAGGCCATAACGACAAAGATAACATCTGGCATATAGGTTCGCCTCACCTTTTAAATAAGAAAGATGTTAATGCCTATCTCAAACGACACCTGTCATTCAGCTCACTGGAAGTTAAGAAAATCACGAAATCCAACACAGATGAGCACATGACCAGCTGGAATATTCTCCTACAACCCCATATGCCTGCTAAATTCTGGAACCTGTACGGATCTGAGATGCATTCGGAAAAAATAGATTGCACCGCCCATTTATTCCAATACGCTACAGGCTGGGTGTCTTACACTGAAAGACTACATAGCACACTCGAAATGGAAAATGGATCGGAAGCAACTAGAAACGGCGGCACTGGCCTCAAGGAAATGCACCCTGACGCGACATGGGATACCCTGCATAAATTGGCACATCAGGCGGCAAGTGACGCCTTTGGCACCAAGAATCTGAACATAACTGGGAGGTCTGAAAAACCATCAGCAGTATCTAACTATATATACAAATGGCTAAACACAGTACGCCGCATCATCAAATATTTGGACACAAGAACTCATGCAAGCAACATTCCTAAGCAAGCCAAAAAGGCTGCCCGCACGCTACCTTTTGCCTCGTCGCTCAAACCCAAACACAATGAAACGGCAGCCACATGGGGATCACGTTTGCATGAAAATTATGTAATAATCAGAAATGCTTTTCAGAAAAGCAGAGACACTGACATTGAACGACGCAATCTCCGAGAAAAGGAAGCCTTGCAGCATCTTTTCTCAACTAACCTTTCGAGGTTTCTAGACACAGTCATGGGTAAGATGAAACCTACTGAAAAAGGTGCAGCCGCTACCCCAGGTAGTGATGGAAAGATACCCGAGACAAAGACAGAAAGACTAAACACAACACTAGATGAATACAAAAATAAAAAACTATTTTCTACTAACCCGAATGAGCCAGATGAACTCCCACAGTGGCTCACTGACATTCTAAAGGACAGCCCCAAAATCCCCGATACGGCCGCTGCTAGACTACTGACAGAAATCACGCACAAAGAACTCCAACAAGCATACTCGGACTGTGGTATCTCCACAGCACCAGGACCCTCAGGAATGAGATACTCGCAGTGGATCAAGGGCCCAGAAAATTTTCAAGAGGTTACTGTCTCACTTTTTAACCACATTCTTATAACTGGGAAATTTCCAAAGAGTGCAAAATCTGGAGTCATCCTTCCAATCCCTAAAAATCCCTCTGCACCATGTACAATAGATAACTCTAGACCCCTCACAATGTTGGAAACGGGTCTTAAACTATTTAACACAATAATTGCTAACCGTCTCAAAACAATACTTAACACTCACCCCATTCTCTTTCTTATTCAAGATGCGTTTCTTCCGAATAAAAACATAGATGACTCACTTCAAATTCTGAATGAAGTAATTTCGGATGCCAATAGATACGACAAAGACCTCCACGTAGTTTACCTGGACCTCAAACAAACATTTGACAGAGCTGAATTCTGGATGAGCAATTTAGCGCTGAGAAAGCTGGGACTCCCATCACAAATAATCAATATCATCTCAGACATTACCAATGATGCTTCTAGAATGGTACTCACTGAAGAAGGCCTCACGGATGAATGGTCCCTAGAATGTGGAGTCCCTCAGGGAGAAGTTTTGAGCCCACTAAGGTTTGTAGCCATTATGGACATTAATTCTGGCAATTTGGTTAGCAAAAAGAGCAAACGGTGTAAACCCGACAGGATCCACATATGGATATGAACTGAACTCGGAACGCCATAGACCAGACAAACCAGGAAATAATGTTATTCCTCCCTCCCAAAACCTATTAGAAAAGGACACCGCTTTAAATATCTTTGCACGGTTCTTTTGTGATGACATCATTCTCGTGGGGAAAACTAAAGACGAAGTTCAAGACATGCTAGGTATAGTTAATGAATTTATGAGCTTCATTGGTATTCCCATCAATGTTAAGAAATCCAAATACTCTTACAGAAAGCGCATTAAACCTCAGGGCAAAACAGTAACGCGATATGACCCGTCCGATGATTTACTCATCTCAGGGGGTCACCTGGAGCCCAATACAAATGACCCAAGTCCTTCCATTGATTCGAAATGGATACCCCCTGAGTCACCAGAATTCCTCGATTTCTCCAACAGCAAAGAGGTAAACAGATATCTCGGAGTATGGTTTGCACTAAATGGGGAATGGGACAAACAGGCGGAAATCCTTATCGACAGACTTAAATCTACTCTCACATCCATCCAACTGCAACACATGACTCTACACCAGCTAAGATATGTTATAAATGCGGTTGTAGTTCCGAGGATGGCATACCCCCTTAAAGTTACCTCAGCAATTGCCAACTCCTCAAAGAATGTCGCAATTGAATTAGACAAAATGATAGCTTCGTTTATAATTAAATATTTGGGCTGCCCAGTTGACACCAATCACCAAATAATCTGGACGGCAGTCTGCCAAGGCGGGTACGGTATTGATAGTGTCTTTGATGTTGTAACCGCGTCGTGTATCACCGAAACTATGAACACCCTGTGTTCTGCGGATGAACACGAATATTGGCAACACAACCACACGGACCGTATCACTGATCCCCACCTCATCTCACTATACCGTAGAAATAGCAATCTATGGCTTAAAATAATAATTCAAAACATGAACAACGAAATGGGTAAAAATGTTATATCGGGTTTCCCCTTATCGCACTATGCAACCTACAGTCATACTAAAGACAAACGCTTTAACTGGTTTAGGCGTACAGGTCACATTATGGCAAAACTTGGATACGCTATTGACTCTAAAAATTACCCTGAAAATGAAGCGGGTGAAACCACATTAATCACCACCCTTCCCAGACAACTCTACATGTCGAGGAATGTTACCTCCGCAATACAAAAATACAACCTCAAGCACACAGGTTCCTTTCTAACTCCCTGCGGTGGAATGTTAAAAAACTGGCAAGAAAGTAAATGTTTTTTCAGGCTGAATGGCAGTAGACCCCCTGGATGGCTAACCGAAATCGAAAAGGAAATGCTTCAAAACCCTGTAGATTTGGACCCACAGGCTAGATATGTCAAGAAACAATATAGAGACAACATAGTACCCCCCGACACGGGTGAATTTCATTGGAAAGGAAATGGTGACCGAAATTCCATCTCTCTTATTCACATTACCAATATTGACTTAGAGGCCATGTCAATACAATATACAGAATACAGTAACAATGCCATAAACCCTAATGTCTTTGTCAGAATCAAAGGTACCAACAGTCTTCAATACGACTTTGAATATAGCATCACCAATGACGGTTGCATCCTAATTCCAGCAGGTCCTATTTTTGAATATAATGACCATATGGACCCGCCCTCTTCTGTCCTTGCTACAGTTAGTGATATCAACTCACACTATGATTACATCTCAGACAGACAGTATGAAACCATTATTGCCAGAATGAAAAACAAAACCGCGGAGGAAGAAAGTGAATACAGCTGCCCCAGCGACTCGGAAGAAGAATCCACCTCCAACGCCGAAAAGAGCAAACAAATGGAAGACTATGATATGGCAAGCGATGGGTCCCTTTTTGCTGGAAAGAAAACAGCATGCAGTGGGGCAGCATATGCTATAAAAAACTTTGACAACGGGATGCCACTTGTACGGAAGATGAATATTCCCCCCTCAAGAACTTTCTCCGCACAGGGGCTCCTTATCAAGGAGGATATCCAAAACCCGAGTAGCACATCTGCTGAAATTGCAGGACTGCGATTTCTACTCACAGAACAAAAAGAGAAACTCCTCAAATCTATTACTCCAATGGTACATGCCATTGACTCTATGGCAGCAATATCTGCGGTAACAAAGGATGGCGGGTCCATGAGTGCTCGGGACAAACTACGTGAAGCTAATCGCAGAGATGTGCAGGCTGTTCGCCTACTGCTAGAAGAACTTGGCTTCTACAGTGAAGGAGACCACAGTAAAATCATCCTTAAATGGATCAGGGGTCACAATAATGACAAAGTCCACGACAGAGTGGACCGTACTGCTAAAAGAGCCTCATTCAGAGGGGGCTGTTTTGACATTTCCCGCTACGACCCTGCCGAGGAACTACCCTTCTCATTATTCTTTTTTGAGGTCCCTATTTTAGGCGATATACGTAGTCACATCAGAAGAATTCAACGACTCTCACACTATCATAATTGGAGAACTCTACAATCCCAAGGGAAGCATCTGAGAATGCTCAACGAGAATAACACCGCCCCCACCAAAGATATTTCCAAAATGACACCTAAAGCTTTCACCGCTTCTAGAAGTAGAGAACTCATGGGTCTTCAAGCCTCTCCTGCACGCTTATTTAAACTGGGGAAAATCGGGTCCGAAAACTGCCCCTACTGCCAACAGAATACAAAATGCACCTTCGAACACATCCAACTTGAATGCCCAGGACATAATGATAGTTTATCTAATCTTAGAACAACCCAAGATATCGAACTAAGGAAAATCATCGCTGAAGAAATCTCAGAAAAACCTAAACTACTAAACCCTGGAAAGGGTACCACATACATCAGAACACAACCATCGAAACTTTTTCCACTTGCTGACCTAAGACAAGAAATGAATGAGGAATTATACTTACACGCTCTCCCGGAAGCTAGCATGTACCGTCCATCAAGTTCAAAAAAGAATACCATTGCTGTTACCGCAAAGCCTGAAGTGGACCATGTTAAGGGAACAATTAAATATCCCGAACTCCAATATGTTCAAAAGAAAGAGTTTTGGAAACTTTTGGCTTGGCACCGCCTTTCCAACAAAGCAGTCCCATGCTCACTTGCGGAGTACTCGAATAGGGCACACGATATCCATGAAGCCCTCAATGCATGTAAGTTTGAATCGGGAGACCCTAAAAACTGCTATGCAATAAGAAGAAGCCTCTTAGATATTTTGGTGGATGACAGAAACCTTGACAAAAACGGCTGTGAACTTTTCTCCAACCCACTAAATGCCCACCCTAGAATTTACTCGAGAAGATGCATACCCACCACTAGAATGAAAAAAGCCCTCAGGCCCTTCTGTTATCATGGGAAAATCGGTTTTGATGGCCTCGCTTGGGATGCCTACGTGGACCAGTTAACAGGCATTGGCAGAATAGTTTACGGAAATCCCCCCTTTGATGGAAAGGATAAGGGCAAATCTTCGGCGGTTATGACTACCTTGGAAATGGGACATAAAGCGGCCAACATTGTACCCGGATTTTCAGGAACATGGATTCTTCCACTGTCTCCCAAAAACCAAAAAAGATGGTTTGATAAAGGATTTAAACTTGTTTTCAGATTCCCGCATAACACTATTCCATTTATCCCACATGGTTATTGGACGGGTGATGACCCCTACGTTCTCCCAGGTGGCGGATGCTATAAGGATGATTTCTCGGATGTCGTTATCATAGCTATAGACAGTGCACCCAGCGATACTCAACCAGCCTTTGACTGGAGGCCTACACAGAAAAAGATTGCTAGATGGTTCCTCAATGTCCTCCCTAAGTCCAGAGTCACGGAGAGGAGACTAGAATACACTGGAGTTAGCCCTGATATTTGGAATGAAGTTCTGAACGAAAGGGACAACGTACTCCCTTCTTCGTTGTGTCCATGGCCCACTCAAGACCCCCCCTATCATCAGAATGGTGCTGAGCATTATTATGGCGGTCACCATGACACGACAATCACCAACGTAGCTTCTAAGCCCTTCATTAGCACCGTGAAATGGCCCAAAGCACTTACACTCATGGGGTACCTCCCTCCTCTTTTCGGTACTGTCCTCAACACGATAGGTGTTCCCCGTGGCAAGATTAAACCTCTCCTTAAAAAACTTTCAAGAATCTGTAGGCAACACACCAGAAATAGGCGAGACGTGTTTCTGTTAAACACCCCCACCACCTTAAACACTGACCCGCATACAGTTGACATCTCGAGCGGTGAGACCATGACAGAAACAGAAGCTGTGCAGCAATCAAACGACTTTCTTCAAACCCTTTTGCAGTAATTTTCAAAAGTCTTGCAATATAAGGTGGTTCCCCGTCCCCTAGGGGAGGGGGCCCCCCCCCTCTCCCCTCCCCCACCACCCCCCCCTCTCCTCCGCCCACCCTGACCTCCTTCCTCATCGTCTCCAAATACCCCCTTAATTCTTCGACTTCCCTCCCCACCGCCTAGTTTCAGCCACCCCTCCACTCACCCGGCCATGGCTGCTTCTCCATCTTCTAGAGTTTTTTGCTTAGCACCTAGCTTTTTCTCTAGATGTCACCCTGCTGAAAAGTGGGTTGAGCCCCTTTGTGGGCGCGCTATAGTAGAGGGAGTAGCCCCTAGTGTTTTCACTAGCCTGCTTTGCAGGGTTACCACACTCTCAGGACTTTGTCCCTTCTGCTAGCGTAAATGTTTTATTATTATTATTAAGAAATATCCGAAAGCACACCCCTCACGTCAGTCACACCCTACGCGTACCGGGACCGTCCCCTAAATCAAACTCTGTAGGTCTCTGGTCTGTAAACAAAACTATCTTCAATCTTGTGCTTCTGGACATGAACAACGCTGAGATTCCTCAACGTTCCTTAGGATTCGCAAAGGTCGAATTCCTTTCGGCTTTCGCTCCAAGATCTTAACACAATTGAAAGGCAGCAGTGGTCAATGACACGAAGAACGCTGAATGTGCAAAGCGGTTTCCACTATCTGACGTTTGACGTGTATATCAAATTCATTTGTGGTAGAGAGCAACGTCTTCGCACCTAACAACGCAGATCGTTTCACCGCAACTCATTTTCAATATCCTGAAGGTCGTACCGTTAGAATGAGAGGTTACTGTACCGCGATAGTGTCTTGTGCTCTCAGGCTTCAGCGGCTTTGTATCAGTCAAGCCAAACATGCAATCTTAGTGGCGCCGAGGAGCCGCGCTAGGGAAGCGTCACGTGAGTTTGGCCATGGGAGTATATCGCGCTCACAGAGGAGGGCATCGCTGTTTTCGCTCAGCAGTTTTAGAACATATTCTTCTCGTATGTCCAAAATCTACAGTGGAAGAAACGTCGAAGACGTCGTCAGCCCCCCGCCTCACTTTGCCCAAGCAGCGAAGGATGTCGGTGTACGTCTGCTATTTTTTGACACAGAGACTACAGGTTAGGAGAATCCTTTTCCACATCTTAGATCGTTTTTCTTGTCCTGCAACGTTGAATGTGTGTTCGCGTTCCGCGATCCGCACTTGTGCACACCCATAATACTCTGTGCCTATTGTTGCCCGGACAGTATCACCTTTCCGAGCGGAGTCGTGCGATCTCGCTTGCGCGCTCACACGTTTCGTACACCGATCGAGGCACTTGCTGCATTGTAGAAATCCCGTGTCCCTTTCCGGCAAGTCTTAATCACTGCTGCTTCTTTTACCCAAAAGTAGCTTGACATTATGCTTCGAAAGTCAGATAACGTCAAGTCTAAAGCCCGCGGCAGGTTTCGGCCCAACGCGAGAGCGAATAATGGAGCTTGCGCTGTTCGATCCCCTGACGGGCCAGACCTTCTCGGTCCTCATAAACCCCGAAAGACCGGTTTCCAAGAAGATCACCGAAATAACAGGAATCACGAATGAGATGGTCAATCGTCCTGATGTCCCACCCTTCTCTAAGGTGCCTGCGATCGTTTGCGCATTCGTACTGGTTATGCTAGCCAATCGACTCATGTCCAGCCCTTGCTTGAATTGAGTAACATACTTCACTGCACTTCATCTCGTCTATCGATATGACTTGCGACTAATGACTTCTCATTTACTTTCCACTCACAGTCAAACCACAATATCAAGCCAGCAGACTTGGTCGCTACCTTTCTGAGAGTCAGACACTCTGCAAGTTATCATTCCGGAGGTTCGCAGTTGGGAGCTGGCAGTCTGAATAGTGACTTAACAGTTTGTCAACGCCTGCCAACTGGTCAGGTGATCGAACAAATGCTATGCTTCTGCGGCGACGGTGAAGTGTGCTTCGTTGGACACAAGTGACACCCTGCATCCCTCTTCTCTTTGCTTTGAAGTGTCAAATTACGCCTCGAATGAACCTTCGCGAAAGGACATTCCTCTCGCATTATAGCCAGTACATATCGTTGTTTTCTTCTATGCTTCCGATGTTCCACGGGTGGCCCGTCACAAAACTTCGAGTACAAGCTCGATGATATCCTCCAGATCTGAGTCGTCGGACGCGAACTGTTTTGTGCAGTGCCAAGAGTTTCGACGTTCCGTTTTTGGCTGCGGAGTTCGCCCGCGTGGAGAAGACGCTTCCCAGCACTTGGCGCTTCCTGGACTCCTTACAGATTGCCAAGGCGCTGGAGTGGGACCTGCACGACAGCGGGCGCCCGGACAGTAAGCACGCTCGAATTCTGTCCGTTGCGCCTGTCTAGGAGTTGGTTATCACGTGCAGTCGAAGCTAAATCATCTGGCGTGAGGGTCAGCCCTCAATGCTAAGAGCGTTGCATGGTGAGGGAAGGATCTGAAGTTTAAGACCCGGCGATGGAGCTTTAAATACGGCCTTGGTGTGGAGCCTTGAGCTTCCTATAGTCTGGTGATATATGCGTGCTCTGTAGCCTATTTCTGGGTTCCACGCCGAGGTGGTGGGATATTGCCCCTTGGAACGTGGCGTGAGAGGGTGCATGGGGGCCTCTGCAGAGCTCAATCAGCAAGCGCTGCGGCGCCACTTCTCCCTCGAAGCTCTCCGGCGTGATCCAAGCTGCAGTATCCAAGCGCATCGGGCACTCGACGACGCTTGGGTGCTGTCGCACATACTGGAGTCAATGCTGGCCCCTTTGGGAAGGTATGTGTAGTGGCACCGCCTGACCTGTCAGGTCTCCAGCGTGGGTATGCCTGCTTCGTATTAGGGTTTCCTTCATGGCCTGCGTTCACGTCCACGCTGAATAGGCCTCCAGGTGTCGGGCAAGCATGCCTCAGGCCACAAGCGACATGCTGCAGTTCTCTAGGGGGGGCTTAGAGTCTCCATTGATGCTGCAGTTCTCTAGGGGCTTAGAGTCTCCGTTGATGCTGCAGTTCTCTAGGGGCTTAGAGTCTCCCGTTGATAACGGCAGTTCTCTAGGGGGAGCTTAGAGTCTCCGTTGATGCTGCAGTTCTCTAGGGGCCCAGAGTCTCCGTTGTTGCAGTTCTCTAGGGGAGCTGAGGGCCTCCCGTTGATGCTGCAGTTCTCTAGGGGGGCTTAGGGCCTCCGTTGATGCTGCAGTGTCGTGGATGTATCACATCGTGTGCTATCTTTGCTACTGGTTGCCCGAGAGCTGACGCTCTTCGAGGTGGGCCGCCAGCTCTGCTTCCCTGGAGTTGTACATGCCGATGATGTTCCAGATGGGTTCCGCGGGGGAGAAGCTCGGGCTGCCCCCTGGACGAGTCACGCGTGCCCAATCCCAGCAGCAACAGGGTGCAGACGCCATTCTTGACGACGGGCCTGGCAGTATGGCCGTACATCTGAAGTGCGGTCCCCTCGGCTTGCTCTAACTGCCATCAGATCATAATCCCCTTGCTTCGGATTGCTCACTAGCTAGAGGCTTAGAGGGCAGGGGCTATCCGCGTCTGACCCCCCTGACAGACAGTCTCGTTCCCTGAACACTGTCAGCAGTATGCATTGGACAATCGAGACTTGCGCGAATCGTGTGATACACCACTTGTCTGCAGTGGAATGGTGATGCTCAGGGTGCTGCCCATTATTGAACGATCCGAGGGCTAGCGAGGCACGCTCGTCAGGAGGTCTGCAAAGGCCGTGCCGCTGACTGCCCGACACATGCGCCCGGGCTGCATCTGTCGCAGAGACGTGAAAAAGCACGACCTGCCTGAGATGATGCAGCACTACATCACGATCAAGGTGCGGTTGAAGAAGTGGACCAAGCGGGCGGGAGACCGCATGCTCAGCATGGCGATGCGCGCATGCCTTGTACTCGACTGCGCACCGTTGATGCTCAGCATGGTGATGCGCGCATGCCTTGTACTCGAGTGCGCACCGTTGATGCTCAGCATGGTGATGCGCGCATGCCTTGTACTCGAGCGCGCACCGTTGATGCTCAGCATGGCGATGTGCGCATGCCTTGTACTCAAGTGCGCACCGTCGATGCTCAGCATGGTGATGCGTGCATGCCTTGTACTCGACTGCGCACCGTTGATACTCAGCTTATGGTGATGCGCGCATGCCTTGTACTCAGCGCACCGTTGATGCTCAGCATGGCGATGTACGCATGCTGTACTCAAGTGCGCACCGTCGATGCTCAGCATGGTGATGCGTGCATGCCTTGTACTTCGACTGCGCTGGGTGATGCTCAGCATGGTGATGCGCGCAGCTACCTTGTGCTCGAGTGCGCACCGTCGATGCTAAAGCATGGTGATGCGCGCATGCCTTGTACTCGAGTGCGCACCGTTGATGCTCAGCATGGTGATGCGCGCATGCCTTGTACTCGAGTGCGCACCGTCGATGCTCAGCATGGTGATGCGCGCATGCCTTGTACTCGAGTGCGCACCGTTGATGCTCAGCATGGTGATGCGCGCATGCCTTGTACTCGAGTGCGCACCGTTGATGCTCAGCACGCTCAGTAAACCAAACGATCTGCTTGAGGGCACTGGGACTGTGTGGGGGAGACGCGGGAGGAGAGGGTCGTCAGGAGAAGCATCCTGGGAGCTTGCTTATGTACCGCGTGGGCGAATTCTACGAGTGCTTCTTCGAGGTGTCCGCGCATGACAGATTGCAGTGCCGGCCATGTCCTGCCACTGCTCCAATTGACGCTGGATCTCGCATACTAGTCATGCGGCCATCCAGACTCGGTGGTGTCTCGCATACTAGTCATGCGGCCATCCAGACTCGGTGGTGTCTCGCATACTAGTCATGCGGCCATCCAGACTCGGTGGCGTCCCGCATGCTGCATGGATCTCTGCACGGGCATCTGGGGGGCTGCACGGCACGTGGCGGCGTTGAATTGCGCCCTGATGGAATAGGCAGAGGGTCCTCTGGCAGTGTACTCGCATCATCACCATACGTGATGGAATCTTTATTTAACTGCGCGTGCCGTGTGCAGGATGCTATGCGCCTTGGCAGCACCGTCGATGTGCAGGTGACTGCTAAGAACGTCGGCAAGGCGGTCGGTAAAGTGCCCATGTCGGGTGAGTCGCATCAGACGGGGGCCCTTCATCTTGTCGGCCGAGCGCCGCTGTGGCAGTGGCACCGTTTGGGACAAGTATCATTCGGTGTCTTTGGCGGCGCATCTGGATGCCACGCGTGGTACGATGGATCTGGACCGTTGGCTTCTTACGCCATGTCTCGGCTTGTGGTTTTGTGTGTTTTGGATGGTCGAGCAGGGGTCCCAGCCCGCAGCATTGACGAATACCTGAGGAGGCTTGTGAATGCCGGATGCACGGTGGTGGTCGTGGACCAGCTGGAGGTGTGATGGATGCGACCAGCTCCAAAGCCTCAATGGCATCCTGCATTCCTGCCTTTGCCATCTGGGTTTCTGAGCCTGAAGTGACTCCTTATGCCCGGCACGCAACCTTCAAGCTTGATCCAAACGTTACTGCACACCTCGGATTGATCCGAGGGTTACCGTGCACCTCGGGTTGATCATGCCGCCTGACAATGTGGCATGACGTGGCGGCGCAGGCAGCAGGCAAGACTAAAGGCCTGGTGAAGAGAGGAGTGACGCGCATCCTCACCCCCGGGACATGTGCGCCCCTGTGGAAAGCCTGCAGAGTCTACTCCCGTTGCGAATGAGGCACACGATGCCCCCCCTGCGAGGGGGCGATCTAGCTACCTAGATAGTAGGAATCGTAGCATCCTGCTATTAAAACATATCGAAGCAGAAGAAATTTTCTAAAAGGTCTAAGGGGGCCACTCGCACAAATTTGATATATTTTCCTTGCAGAATTCACAACTGTTTTTCATACTCACACTACCAATTCTTACGCTCTGCTTTCGGCCCGAGGTGGCATGCTGCGGTTGCGGGCCTGCCTGCCGTTTTAATGGATACGCCTGCTTCCCTAGCTACTGGCGCTCAGCACTCGCGGGTGCCATGTCTGCGGCCTGCCGGCGTGCGCCCCTCCCTGCCAAAGGTGCGGAATGATCAGGCAGGAGCACACGGGAGGGTCAACAAACTAGGAAAATTCTTCATTCAGTTTGTACTTTTTCCAGCTCATTCCACCGATCCCGGGGGTGGACTCGGGGAATGGGCCTGTGCGTCGTCAATGTCCAAGCTGAAGGGGGCTGCAATCGGCGGGGCCCAGCGTGAGGGGGGCTCCAATCGGCGGGGCCCAGCGTGAGGGGCTCAGATCGGCGGGGCCAGCGTGAGGGGGCTTTTGATCGCGGCGGGGCCCAGCGTGAGAGGGTCTCAATTTGTCGGCCCTTTGGGCACACTGCAGCGTCTAGGAGGCGGCGGCCGCTTGTCGGCTCTTTGGGCACCTGCAGCGTCGAGGAGGCGGCGGCGGCTTGTCGGCTCTTTGGGCACCTGCAGCGTCTGGGCGGCGGCGGCTGCTTGTCGGCCCTTTGGGCACCTGCAGCGTCGAGGAGGCGGCGGCTTCATCGACCCCTTTGGCTGCAGCGTCCGGGAGGCGGCGGCTTGTCGGCCCTTTGGGCACCTGCAGCGTCTAGGAGGCGGTGGCGGACAGCCCTCGGCAGACATGGCGATGGCGGATCTTGAAGAGGGCACCGCGAGATTTGGCGGGATTGGGAGTGCCTTTCCCTCAGGCATCCCCAGTGGGCCTGGCAGGGGCACCACATGGACGCTCACATGTTTAAGGGAGGCCGGGCTAGCGGGAGCTCCACGGGACGCAGGGTTCCTGTGGCTAGTACTTCAGGCGGGACGGGTTGGATACCATCGGCCAATCACGGGCAGTATGCTAGACCGATTGATCCTCTGATCAGAAAACATCGCCAGCTTCCTTGGATGCGGATTCCCCTGGCCATCTATCATTCCTTCCATCCTTTTTGAATGGGGCCCCCAAGGAAGTCTAGCTCAGTTTAGAGCACACATAAGAGGGGCTGCGGAGTATGCGTCCATCGATGGCTACAGAGTGATGGCTACAGAGTGATGGCTACAGAGTGATGGCATGCTTACGTGGCACTCTTCGTGTTCAATGCCTACAGACCGCCATTTAGACTGTGTAGCGCCCTCGTGCTAAACATGCATTGTCGGTTGAGCTGCTTGGTCGGCGGTCCCATTTTGAACGTGCGCAGACTGCAAGTATGCCTTCGTGGCGCTCTCTCCCTCACAGTGAGCAGACTGTCGCTGGACCTGTGTGGCACCCCTATCGCCATCCTCTGCAGGGCGTCGGTCTGCTTGCCGTGCGATTTTGTTTGCGGAGCGACCGTGCTTTTGCCACGTAGGAGCGCTCCCGTGGCGCTTCTGTGTACGACGTCTGCCGTCTCAGTGTGCATCTTCCTACTCAGCACTTTCATCTTGAACAGCAAAATCGATATCCGTAGCCACACGGACTTTTGCCATGGTGTTTCTGACTTGATGGGGTGCGTGGGTGTGCTGCAGTGACGGAGGACGCCTTGTTGGACAGCTGTAACAACAACTACCTCGCCTCAGTGATCATAAAGGTGCTCGTGTGGTCATAAGGATGATAGGGTGCACATGAAGTAGGGTGATCGTAAAGATGATAGTGTGATCATGCGGGTGATAGGGTGCACATGAAGTAGGGTGATCATAAAGATGATAGTGTGACCATACGGGTGATAGGGTGCACATGAAGTAGGGTGATCATAAAGATGATAGTGTGACCATACGGGTGATAGGGTGCACATGAAGTAGGGTGATCATAAAGGCGATAGTGTGATCATACGGGTGATAGGGTGCACATGAAGTATGGTGGTCATAAAGGCGATAGTTTGATCATACGGGTGATAGGGTGCACATGGTAGGGTGGTCATAAAGGCGATAGTTTGATCATACGGGTGATAGGGTGCACATGAAGTAGGGTGGTCATAAAGGTGATAGGGTCATGATAAAGGTGATGGTGTGATCATGATGATGGATGTAGTGTGATCATGAAGGTGATAGAGTGCACATGAACGTGACAGGTTGATGATGAAGGGGATGGTGTGATTATGATGAAGGAGATAGTGTCATCATGAAGGTGATAGGTTGTTCATGGGGGAGACAGGGTGTTTGCCGGCACGATTCTGTGCCATTGGATTAGCCCAAAGAGAGGGATCCTGTTGAGCATCTGGTGCACCGCCTATATTTGTGCCCATCAGCCACCTCCCTGGAAATGTGCCACGCAGCTCCGCAGCCAGCACGGCCCCTTAGCGGCGCTCCGTCACCACGCATGCTCTCGGGCCAAGGCGCCATCGGGGGAAGGGCCTCGGCCCCCAATCTCGCATCCTTCAGTTACGACATGATAATCAACTTGGATGTTCGAATTGCGACTTTGGAATTCAGTGGTGGCTGTTGTGGCCGCCTGTGCACAGGGGAAGCAGCCCATGCATTGGGGGCTGGCGTATGCTGACATCTCCACAGGTCCGCGCCGACTTGGATCCCGGTCATCATGTCATATCAATCCCATCATAGCAGGCCATATGGAGCCCCTCTCAATACGGTTGTATAGTAGCACCGAGACATGGGCCTGCTGCCAGGGCATGCTGACAGTTGACTGCTGCTGCTGCTGCTGCTGCGGTGCCTGCATGTAAAACTGTCCTCCCACACGCCCCTCCCTCCACCCAGCCAGCATGGGGCCCCTCCCTGCACCCAGCCAGCATGGGGAGCACTTGTGGGACGCACTGTGGGTCCGCTTCCGG
>LGRX02027010.1:0-46318 GCA_001247695.2 Cymbomonas tetramitiformis
CTCCGCAATACAAAAATACAACCTCAAGCACACAGGTTCCTTTCTAACTCCCTGCGGTGGAATGTTAAAAAACTGGCAAGAAAATAAATGTTTTTTCAGGCTGAATGGCAGTAGACCCCCTGGATGGCTAACCGAAATCGAAAAGGAAATGCTTCAAAACCCCGTAGATTTGGACCGACAGGCTAGATATGTCAAAAAACAATATAGAGACAACATAGTACCCCCCGACACGGGTGAATTTCATTGGAAAGGGAATGGTGACCGAAATTCCATCTCTCTTATTCACATTACCAATATTGACTTAGAGGCTATGTCAATACAATATACAGAATACAGTAACAATGCCATAAACCCTAATGTCTTTGTCAGAATCAAAGGTACCAACAGTCTTCAATACGACTTTGAATATAGCATCACCAATGACGGTTGCATCCTAATTCCAGCAGGTTCTATTTTTGAATATAATGACCATATGGACCCGCCCTCTTCTGTTCTTGCTACAGTTAGTGATATCAACTCACACTATGATTACATCTCAGACAGACAGTATGAAACCATTATTGCCAGAATGAAAAACAAAACTGCGGAGGAAGAAAGTGAATACAGCTGCCCCAGCGACCCGGAAGAAGAATCCACCTCCAACGCCGAAAAGAGCAAACAAATGGAAGACTATGATATGGCAAGCGATGGTTCCCTTTTTGCTGGAAAGAAAACAGCATGCAGTGGGGCAGCATATGCTATAAAAAACTTTGACAACGGGATGCCACTTGTACGGAAGATGAATATTCCCCCCTCAAGAACTTTCTCCGCACAGGGGCTCCTTATCAAGGAGGATATCCAAAACCCGAGTAGCACATCTGCTGAAATTGCGGGACTGCGATTTCTACTCACAGAACAAAAAGAGAAACTCCTCAAATCTATTACTCCAATGGTACATGCCATTGACTCTATGGCAGCAATATCTGCGGTAACAAAGGATGGCAGGTCCATGAGTGCTCGGGACAAACTACGTGAAGCTAATCGCAGAGATGTGCAGGCTGTTCGCCTACTGCTAGAAGAACTTGGCTTTTACAGTGAAGGAGACCACGGTAAAATCATCCTTAAATGGGTTAGGGGTCACAATAATGACAAAGTCCATGACAGAGTGGACCGTACTGCTAAAAGAGCCTCATTCAGAGGGGGCTGTTTAGACATCTCCCGCTACGACCCTGCCGAGGAACTACCCTTCTCATTATTCTTTTTTGAGGTCCCTATTTTAGGCGATATACGTAGTCACATCAGAAGAATTCAACGACTCTCACACTATCATAATTGGAGAACTCTACAATCCCAAGGGAAGCATCTGAGAATGCTCAACGAGAATAACACCGCCCCCACCAAAGATATTTCCAAAATGACACCTAAAGCTTTCACCGCTTCTAGAAGTAGAGAACTCCTGGGTCTTCAAGCCTCTCCTGCACGCTTATTTAAACTGGGGAAAATCGGGTCCGAAAACTGCCCCTACTGCCAACAGAATACAAAATGCACCTTCGAACACATCCAACTTGAATGCCCAGGACATAATGATAGTTTATCTAATCTTAGAACAACCCAAGATATCGAACTAAGGAAAATCATCGCTGAAGAAATCTCAGAAAAACCTAAACTACTAAACCCTGGAAAGGGTACCACATACATCAGAACACAACCATCGAAACTTTTTCCACTTGCTGACCTAAGACAAGAAATGAATGAGGAATTATACTTACACGCTCTCCCGGAAGCTAGCATGTACCGTCCATCAAGTTCAAAAAAGAATACCATTGCTGTGACTGCAAAGCCCGAAGTGGACCATGTTACGGGAACAATTAAATATCCCGAACTCCAATATGTCCAAAAGAAAGAGTTTTGGAAACTTTTGGCTTGGCACCGCCTTTCCAACAAAGCAGTCCCATGCTCACTTGCGGAGTACTCGAATAGGGCACACGATATCCATGAAGCCCTCAATGCATGTAAGTTTGAATCGGGAGCCCCTAAAAACTGCTATGCAATAAGAAGAAGCCTCTTAGATATTTTGGTGGATGACAGAAACCTTGACAAAAACGGCTGTGAACTTTTCTCCAACCCACTAAATGCCCACCCTAGAATTTACTCGAGAAGATGCATACCCACCACTAGAATGAAAAAAGCCCTCAGGCCCTTCTGTTATCATGGGAAAATCGGTTTTGATGGCCTCGCTTGGGATGCCTACGTGGACCCGTTAACAGGCATTGGCAGAATAGTTTACGGAAATCCCCCCTTTGATGGAAAGGATAAGGGCAAATCTTCGGCGGTTATGACTACCTTGGAAATGGGACATAAAGCGGCCAACACTGTACCCGGATTTTCAGGAACATGGATTCTTCCATTGTCTCCCAAAAACCAAAAAAGATGGTTTGATAAAGGATTTAAACTTGTTTTCAGATTCCCGCATAACACTATTCCATTTATCCCACATGGTTATTGGACGGGTGATGACCCCTACGTTCTCCCAGGTGGCGGATGCTATAAGGATGATTTCTCGGATGTCGTTATCATAGCTATAGACAGTGCACCCAGCGATACTCAACCAGCCTTTGACTGGAGGCCTACACAGAAAAAGATTGCTAGATGGTTCCTCAATGTCCTCCCTAAGTCCAGAGTCACGGAGAGGAGACTAGAATACACTGGAGTTAGCCCTGATATTTGGAATGAAGTTCTGAACGAAAGGGACAACGTACTCCCTTCTTCGTTGTGTCCATGGCCCACTCAAGACCCCCCCTATCATCAGAATGGTGCTGAGCATTATTATGGCGGTCACCATGACACGACAATCACCAACGTAGCTTCTAAGCCCTTCATTAGCACCGTGAAATGGCCCAAAGCACTTACACTCATGGGGTACCTCCCTCCTCTTTTCGGTACTGTCCTCAACACGATAGGTGTTCCCCGTGGCAAGATTAAACCTCTCCTTAAAAAACTTTCAAGAATCTGTAGGCAACACACCAGAAATAGGCGAGACGTGTTTCTGTTAAACACCCCCACCACCTTAAACACTGACCCGCATACAGTTGACATCTCGAGCAGTGAGACCATGACAGAAACAGAAGCTGTGCAGCAATCAAACGACTTTCTTCAAACCCTTTTGCAGTAATTTTCAAAAGTCTTGCAATATAAGGTGGTTCCCCGTCCCCTAGGGGAGGGGCCCTCCCCCCTCCCCTCCCCCACCACCCCCCTCTCCCCGCCCACCCTGACCCCCTTCCTCAACGTCTCCAAATACCCCCTTAATTCTTCGACTTCCCTCCCCACCGCTCAGATTCAGCCACCCCTCCACTCACCCGGCCATGGCTGCTTCTCCACCTTCTAGAGTTTTTTGCTTAGCACCTAGCTTTTTCTCTAGATGTCACCCTGCTGAAAAGTGGGTTGAGCCCCTTTGTGGGCGCGCTATAGTAGAGGGAGTAGCCCCTAGTGTTTTCACTAGCCTGCTTTGCAGGGTTACCACACTCTCAGGACTTTGTCCCTTCTGCTAGCGTAAATGTTTTATTATTATTATTAAGAAATATCCGAAAGCACACCCCTCACGTCAGTCACACCCTACGCGTACCGGGACCGTCCCCTAAATCAAACTCTGTAGGTCTCTGGTCTGTAAACAAAACTATCTTCAATCTTGTGCTTCTGGACATGAACAACGCTGAGATTCCTCAACGTTCCTTAGGATTCGCAAAGGTCGAATTCCTTTCGGCTTTCGCTCCAAGATCTTAACACAATTGAAAGGCAGCAGTGGTCAATGACACGAAGAACGCTGAATGTGCAAAGCGGTTTCCACTATCTGACGTTTGACGTGTATATCAAATTCATTTGTGGTAGAGAGCAACGTCTTCGCACCTAACAACGCAGATCGTTTCACCGCAACTCATTTTCAATATCCTGAAGGTCGTACCGTTAGAATGAGAGGTTACTGTACCGCGATAGTGTCTTGTGCTCTCAGGCTTCAGCGGCTTTGTATCAGTCAAGCCAAACATGCAATCTTAGTGGCGCCGAGGAGCCGCGCTAGGGAAGCGTCACGTGAGTTTGGCCATGGGAGTATATCGCGCTCACAGAGGAGGGCATCGCTGTTTTCGCTCAGCAGTTTTAGAACATATTCTTCTCGTATGTCCAAAATCTACAGTGGAAGAAACGTCGAAGACGTCGTCAGCCCCCCGCCTCACTTTGCCCAAGCAGCGAAGGATGTCGGTGTACGTCTGCTATTTTTTGACACAGAGACTACAGGTTAGGAGAATCCTTTTCCACATCTTAGATCGTTTTTCTTGTCCTGCAACGTTGAATGTGTGTTCGCGTTCCGCGATCCGCACTTGTGCACACCCATAATACTCTGTGCCTATTGTTGCCCGGACAGTATCACCTTTCCGAGCGGAGTCGTGCGATCTCGCTTGCGCGCTCACACGTTTCGTACACCGATCGAGGCACTTGCTGCATTGTAGAAATCCCGTGTCCCTTTCCGGCAAGTCTTAATCACTGCTGCTTCTTTTACCCAAAAGTAGCTTGACATTATGCTTCGAAAGTCAGATAACGTCAAGTCTAAAGCCCGCGGCAGGTTTCGGCCCAACGCGAGAGCGAATAATGGAGCTTGCGCTGTTCGATCCCCTGACGGGCCAGACCTTCTCGGTCCTCATAAACCCCGAAAGACCGGTTTCCAAGAAGATCACCGAAATAACAGGAATCACGAATGAGATGGTCAATCGTCCTGATGTCCCACCCTTCTCTAAGGTGCCTGCGATCGTTTGCGCATTCGTACTGGTTATGCTAGCCAATCGACTCATGTCCAGCCCTTGCTTGAATTGAGTAACATACTTCACTGCACTTCATCTCGTCTATCGATATGACTTGCGACTAATGACTTCTCATTTACTTTCCACTCACAGTCAAACCACAATATCAAGCCAGCAGACTTGGTCGCTACCTTTCTGAGAGTCAGACACTCTGCAAGTTATCATTCCGGAGGTTCGCAGTTGGGAGCTGGCAGTCTGAATAGTGACTTAACAGTTTGTCAACGCCTGCCAACTGGTCAGGTGATCGAACAAATGCTATGCTTCTGCGGCGACGGTGAAGTGTGCTTCGTTGGACACAAGTGACACCCTGCATCCCTCTTCTCTTTGCTTTGAAGTGTCAAATTACGCCTCGAATGAACCTTCGCGAAAGGACATTCCTCTCGCATTATAGCCAGTACATATCGTTGTTTTCTTCTATGCTTCCGATGTTCCACGGGTGGCCCGTCACAAAACTTCGAGTACAAGCTCGATGATATCCTCCAGATCTGAGTCGTCGGACGCGAACTGTTTTGTGCAGTGCCAAGAGTTTCGACGTTCCGTTTTTGGCTGCGGAGTTCGCCCGCGTGGAGAAGACGCTTCCCAGCACTTGGCGCTTCCTGGACTCCTTACAGATTGCCAAGGCGCTGGAGTGGGACCTGCACGACAGCGGGCGCCCGGACAGTAAGCACGCTCGAATTCTGTCCGTTGCGCCTGTCTAGGAGTTGGTTATCACGTGCAGTCGAAGCTAAATCATCTGGCGTGAGGGTCAGCCCTCAATGCTAAGAGCGTTGCATGGTGAGGGAAGGATCTGAAGTTTAAGACCCGGCGATGGAGCTTTAAATACGGCCTTGGTGTGGAGCCTTGAGCTTCCTATAGTCTGGTGATATATGCGTGCTCTGTAGCCTATTTCTGGGTTCCACGCCGAGGTGGTGGGATATTGCCCCTTGGAACGTGGCGTGAGAGGGTGCATGGGGGCCTCTGCAGAGCTCAATCAGCAAGCGCTGCGGCGCCACTTCTCCCTCGAAGCTCTCCGGCGTGATCCAAGCTGCAGTATCCAAGCGCATCGGGCACTCGACGACGCTTGGGTGCTGTCGCACATACTGGAGTCAATGCTGGCCCCTTTGGGAAGGTATGTGTAGTGGCACCGCCTGACCTGTCAGGTCTCCAGCGTGGGTATGCCTGCTTCGTATTAGGGTTTCCTTCATGGCCTGCGTTCACGTCCACGCTGAATAGGCCTCCAGGTGTCGGGCAAGCATGCCTCAGGCCACAAGCGACATGCTGCAGTTCTCTAGGGGGGGCTTAGAGTCTCCATTGATGCTGCAGTTCTCTAGGGGGCTTAGAGTCTCCGTTGAGTTCTCTAGGGGCTGAGTCTCCGTTGATGCTGCAGTTCTCTAGGGGGCTTAGAGTCTCCGTTGATGCTGCAGTTCTCTAGGGGGCTTAGAGTCTCCGTTGATGCTGCAGTTCTCTAGGGGGCTGAGGGCCTCCGTTGATGCTGCAGTTCTCTAGGGGGGCTTAGGGCCTCCGTTGATGCTGCAGTGTCGTGGATGTATCACATCGTGTGCTATCTTTGCTACTGGTTGCCCGAGAGCTGACGCTCTTCGAGGTGGGCCGCCAGCTCTGCTTCCCTGGAGTTGTACATGCCGATGATGTTCCAGATGGGTTCCGCGGGGGAGAAGCTCGGGCTGCCCCCTGGACGAGTCACGCGTGCCCAATCCCAGCAGCAACAGGGTGCAGACGCCATTCTTGACGACGGGCCTGGCAGTATGGCCGTACATCTGAAGTGCGGTCCCCTCGGCTTGCTCTAACTGCCATCAGATCATAATCCCCTTGCTTCGGATTGCTCACTAGCTAGAGGCTTAGAGGGCAGGGGCTATCCGTCCTGACCCCCTGACAGACAGTCTCGTTCCCTGAACACTGTCAGCAGTATGCATTGGACAATCGAGACTTGCGCGAATCGTGTGATACACCACTTGTCTGCAGTGGAATGGTGATGCTCAGGGTGCTGCCCATTATTGAACGATCCGAGGGCTAGCGAGGCACGCTCGTCAGGAGGTCTGCAAAGGCCGTGCCGCTGACTGCCCGACACATGCGCCCGGGCTGCATCTGTCGCAGAGACGTGAAAAAGCACGACCTGCCTGAGATGATGCAGCACTACATCACGATCAAGGTGCGGTTGAAGAAGTGGACCAAGCGGGCGGGAGACCGCATGCTCAGCATGGCGATGCGCGCATGCCTTGTACTCGACTGCGCACCGTTGATGCTCAGCATGGTGATGCGCGCATGCCTTGTACTCGAGTGCGCACCGTTGATGCTCAGCATGGTGATGCGCGCATGCCTTGTACTCGAGCGCGCACCGTTGATGCTCAGCATGGCGATGTGCGCATGCCTTGTACTCAAGTGCGCACCGTCGATGCTCAGCATGGTGATGCGTGCATGCCTTGTACTCGACTGCGCACCGTTGATGCTCAGCATGGTGATGCGCGCATGCCTTGTACTCGAGCGCGCACCGTTGATGCTCAACATGCGATGTGCATGCCTTGTACTCAGCGCACCGTCGATGCTCAGCATGGTGATGCGTGCATGCCTTGTACTCGACTGCGCACCGTTGATGCTCAGCATGGTGATGCGCATGCCTTGTGCTCGAGTGCGCACCGTCGATGCTCAGCATGGTGATGCGCGCATGCCTTGTACTCGAGTGCGCACCGTTGATGCTCAGCATGGTGATGCGCGCATGCCTTGTACTCGAGTGCGCACCGTCGATGCTCAGCATGGTGATGCGCGCATGCCTTGTACTCGAGTGCGCACCGTTGATGCTCAGCATGGTGATGCGCGCATGCCTTGTACTCGAGTGCGCACCGTTGATGCTCAGCACGCTCAGTAAACCAAACGATCTGCTTGAGGGCACTGGGACTGTGTGGGGGAGACGCGGGAGGAGAGGGTCGTCAGGAGAAGCATCCTGGGAGCTTGCTTATGTACCGCGTGGGCGAATTCTACGAGTGCTTCTTCGAGGTGTCCGCGCATGACAGATTGCAGTGCCGGCCATGTCCTGCCACTGCTCCAATTGACGCTGGATCTCGCATACTAGTCATGCGGCCATCCAGACTCGGTGGTGTCTCGCATACTAGTCATGCGGCCATCCAGACTCGGTGGTGTCTCGCATACTAGTCATGCGGCCATCCAGACTCGGTGGCGTCCCGCATGCTGCATGGATCTCTGCACGGGCATCTGGGGGGCTGCACGGCACGTGGCGGCGTTGAATTGCGCCCTGATGGAATAGGCAGAGGGTCCTCTGGCAGTGTACTCGCATCATCACCATACGTGATGGAATCTTTATTTAACTGCGCGTGCCGTGTGCAGGATGCTATGCGCCTTGGCAGCACCGTCGATGTGCAGGTGACTGCTAAGAACGTCGGCAAGGCGGTCGGTAAAGTGCCCATGTCGGGTGAGTCGCATCAGACGGGGGCCCTTCATCTTGTCGGCCGAGCGCCGCTGTGGCAGTGGCACCGTTTGGGACAAGTATCATTCGGTGTCTTTGGCGGCGCATCTGGATGCCACGCGTGGTACGATGGATCTGGACCGTTGGCTTCTTACGCCATGTCTCGGCTTGTGGTTTTGTGTGTTTTGGATGGTCGAGCAGGGGTCCCAGCCCGCAGCATTGACGAATACCTGAGGAGGCTTGTGAATGCCGGATGCACGGTGGTGGTCGTGGACCAGCTGGAGGTGTGATGGATGCGACCAGCTCCAAAGCCTCAATGGCATCCTGCATTCCTGCCTTTGCCATCTGGGTTTCTGAGCCTGAAGTGACTCCTTATGCCCGGCACGCAACCTTCAAGCTTGATCCAAACGTTACTGCACACCTCGGATTGATCCGAGGGTTACCGTGCACCTCGGGTTGATCATGCCGCCTGACAATGTGGCATGACGTGGCGGCGCAGGCAGCAGGCAAGACTAAAGGCCTGGTGAAGAGAGGAGTGACGCGCATCCTCACCCCCGGGACATGTGCGCCCCTGTGGAAAGCCTGCAGAGTCTACTCCCGTTGCGAATGAGGCACACGATGCCCCCCTGCGAGGGCGATCTAGCTACCTAGATAGTAGGAATCGTAGCATCCTGCTATTAAAACATATCGAAGCAGAAGAAATTTTCTAAAAGGTCTAAGGGGGCCACTCGCACAAATTTGATATATTTTCCTTGCAGAATTCACAACTGTTTTTCATACTCACACTACCAATTCTTACGCTCTGCTTTCGGCCCGAGGTGGCATGCTGCGGTTGCGGGCCTGCCTGCCGTTTTAATGGATACGCCTGCTTCCCTAGCTACTGGCGCTCAGCACTCGCGGGTGCCATGTCTGCGGCCTGCCGGCGTGCGCCCCTCCCTGCCAAAGGTGCGGAATGATCAGGCAGGAGCACACGGGAGGGTCAACAAACTAGGAAAATTCTTCATTCAGTTTGTACTTTTTCCAGCTCATTCCACCGATCCCGGGGGTGGACTCGGGGAATGGGCCTGTGCGTCGTCAATGTCCAAGCTGAAGGGGGCTGCAATCGGCGGGGCCCAGCGTGAGGGGGGCTCCAATCGGCGGGGCCCAGCGTGAGGGGCTCAGATCGCGGGGCCCAGCGTGAGGGGCTTTGATCGGCGGGGCCCAGCGTGAGAGGGTCTCCAATGTCGGCCCTTTGGGCACCTGCAGCGTCTAGGAGGCGGCGGCCGCTTGTCGGCCTTTGGGCACCTGCAGCGTCGAGGAGGCGGCGGCGGCTTGTCGGCTCTTTGGGCACCTGCAGCGTCTGGGCGGCGGCGGCTGCTTGTCGGCCCTTGGGCACCTGCAGCGCCGAGGAGGCGGCGGCGCTTGTCGGCCCTTGGGCACCTGCAGCTGCCGAGGAGGCGGCGGCGGCTTGTCGGCCCTTTGGGCACCTGCAGCGTCTAGGAGGCGGTGGCGGACAGCCCTCGGCAGACATGGCGATGGCGGATCTTGAAGAGGGCACCGCGAGATTTGGCGGGATTGGGAGTGCCTTTCCCTCAGGCATCCCCAGTGGGCCTGGCAGGGGCACCACATGGACGCTCACATGTTTAAGGGAGGCCGGGCTAGCGGGAGCTCCACGGGACGCAGGGTTCCTGTGGCTAGTACTTCAGGCGGGACGGGTTGGATACCATCGGCCAATCACGGGCAGTATGCTAGACCGATTGATCCTCTGATCAGAAAACATCGCCAGCTTCCTTGGATGCGGATTCCCCTGGCCATCTATCATTCCTTCCATCCTTTTTGAATGGGGCCCCCAAGGAAGTCTAGCTCAGTTTAGAGCACACATAAGAGGGGCTGCGGAGTATGCGTCCATCGATGGCTACAGAGTGATGGCTACAGAGTGATGGCTACAGAGTGATGGCATGCTTACGTGGCACTCTTCGTGTTCAATGCCTACAGACCGCCATTTAGACTGTGTAGCGCCCTCGTGCTAAACATGCATTGTCGGTTGAGCTGCTTGGTCGGCGGTCCCATTTTGAACGTGCGCAGACTGCAAGTATGCCTTCGTGGCGCTCTCTCCCTCACAGTGAGCAGACTGTCGCTGGACCTGTGTGGCACCCCTATCGCCATCCTCTGCAGGGCGTCGGTCTGCTTGCCGTGCGATTTTGTTTGCGGAGCGACCGTGCTTTTGCCACGTAGGAGCGCTCCCGTGGCGCTTCTGTGTACGACGTCTGCCGTCTCAGTGTGCATCTTCCTACTCAGCACTTTCATCTTGAACAGCAAAATCGATATCCGTAGCCACACGGACTTTTGCCATGGTGTTTCTGACTTGATGGGGTGCGTGGGTGTGCTGCAGTGACGGAGGACGCCTTGTTGGACAGCTGTAACAACAACTACCTCGCCTCAGTGATCATAAAGGTGCTCGTGTGGTCATAAGGATGATAGGGTGCACATGAAGTAGGGTGATCGTAAAGATGATAGTGTGATCATGCGGGTGATAGGGTGCACATGAAGTAGGGTGATCATAAAGATGATAGTGTGACCATACGGGTGATAGGGTGCACATGAAGTAGGGTGATCATAAAGATGATAGTGTGACCATACGGGTGATAGGGTGCACATGAAGTAGGGTGATCATAAAGGCGATAGTGTGATCATACGGGTGATAGGGTGCACATGAAGTATGGTGGTCATAAAGGCGATAGTTTGATCATACGGGTGATAGGGTGCACATGAAGTAGGGTGGTCATAAAGGCGATAGTTTGATCATACGGGTGATAGGGTGCACATGAAGTAGGGTGGTCATAAAGGTGATAGGGTCATGATAAAGGTGATGGTGTGATCATGATGATGGATGTAGTGTGATCATGAAGGTGATAGAGTGCACATGAACGTGACAGGTTGATGATGAAGGGGATGGTGTGATTATGATGAAGGAGATAGTGTCATCATGAAGGTGATAGGTTGTTCATGGGGGAGACAGGGTGTTTGCCGGCACGATTCTGTGCCATTGGATTAGCCCAAAGAGAGGGATCCTGTTGAGCATCTGGTGCACCGCCTATATTTGTGCCCATCAGCCACCTCCCTGGAAATGTGCCACGCAGCTCCGCAGCCAGCACGGCCCCTTAGCGGCGCTCCGTCACCACGCATGCTCTCGGGCCAAGGCGCCATCGGGGGAAGGGCCTCGGCCCCCAATCTCGCATCCTTCAGTTACGACATGATAATCAACTTGGATGTTCGAATTGCGACTTTGGAATTCAGTGGTGGCTGTTGTGGCCGCCTGTGCACAGGGGAAGCAGCCCATGCATTGGGGGCTGGCGTATGCTGACATCTCCACAGGTCCGCGCCGACTTGGATCCCGGTCATCATGTCATATCAATCCCATCATAGCAGGCCATATGGAGCCCCTCTCAATACGGTTGTATAGTAGCACCGAGACATGGGCCTGCTGCCAGGGCATGCTGACAGTTGACTGCTGCTGCTGCTGCTGCTGCGGTGCCTGCATGTAAAACTGTCCTCCCACACGCCCCTCCCTCCACCCAGCCAGCATGGGGCCCCTCCCTGCACCCAGCCAGCATGGGGAGCACTTGTGGGACGCACTGTGGGTCCGCTTCCGGTTTCTGTACAGCCCATCAAAGTCTTCCGGCCGTTGGATAAGAATTGGACGGCTCATCCCGTGGCCCGCGTGCAGCTGGCTGCAACCAGCCGGCTGCCCCCTCCCGATTGAGCAACTCAGATCTAGGTCGGAGTCGGATACTGGGTTCGGTCACCTCCGTCATTGGGGCCTCCGCCGGCGCATCCCGCTTAGCAACCCACAGGCTCAATGGTTCAAGCGGAGACAGCAGAGCCTGGCAGCAGCAGCAGCAGAGACAGGCAGACCCTGCTGTCCACAATCTTGCTCACGCGAAGAGTCCCTTCGGTGATGTAGGTGAGTTCGCGGTGACGGATGGCGTGGGCATGCCACTGCTCGTGGAGGAGCTTGGGCGCCTGCAACCGGCGGAGGTTTTGATTCCGGTGCCGCGCGAGGAGGCGGGCACTTTCATCAAGGCCGGGGGAACATCCGTGCAGCTGCCTGAAGGTGCGCCCACACACCTTGCCACATTGCCGTGGCAGAGGAAATCAGCGAAAGCAATGTTGACTAATCTTCTCACGGGGCTCAGCAGAAGAGCTGATTTGGCCGTATGCTGTGATCGATATATTTGGCCGCCCAAGCGCACTTCTTAGATTCTGAAGTTAGCCCTTAGAGCGACCTCGTTAACGCCCACTCAACGCGCTTTTGAAGCGAGGCAGCAGCTGCACGAATGGGCGACACCTTGAGGCTGCTCGACCCCACCTGGGGCCGTTTACCAAGTCCGACAATCGCCACCCAAGGAACGAGAATGAAAGAACGACTGCTGGACTCTAAAGCGGAAAATGTTAGATATCACGCAGACTGTATGCCGTGTGCTTTCTCGTCCAAAGAGCGAGCTTCAGCCTCAGTGCCCCGGAGCATGGCCCCGATGCCACGTAGGCAGGCGCGTGGCGCCAAGCCTCAACCGGGAGGTGGCGGTGTGCTCCGTTGGAGGCACAACGAGGCTTGAATGCGATAGGGCGAAGCTCGGCGGAGGGCCAGGGGCGAGGCGCTGGGCTTAGCCAATCAGGCGGAGGGCCTGGGGCGAGGCGCTGGGCTTAGCCAATCAGGCGGAGGGCCTGGGGCGAGACGCTGGGCTTAGCCAATCAGGCGGAGGGCCTGGGGCGAGGCGCTGGGCTTAGCCAATCAGGCGGAGGGCCCGGGCGAGGCGCTGGGCTTAGCCAATCAGGCGGAGGGCCTGGGGCGAGGCGCTGGGCTTAGCGAATGAGGCGGAGGGCCTGGGGCGAGACGCTGGGCTTAGCCAATGAGGCGGAGGGCCTGGGGCGAGGCGCTGGGCTTAGCCAATGAGGCTGGATCCTGCAAAGTGATTGTTCTTTGTTCTTCCAGGGCTGCCAAACACCTTCAACTACTCGCTGTGTAAAAAACGGGATTTCGAGGAGTCCAAAGCGGCACAGCGACTCAAAGACTTCTTCTCGCTGCCGGTGTCTCTGCAGGCAGGCCCCGCCCGCCCTGCCCGCCACAAGCAACCTTCAGCGGCGGGCTCGCTGCATGCCTGCGCCACACCCAGGCGGGGACGTGTGAATGCATGGCATGCCAAGACCAGGGGACTTGTTACGACGTGGCACACCTAGAATGCAGGACTTGCTTGTTGCATGCCACGCCCGGAACAAGGGGAAGTGTGACCACGCCCGGGAAGGCGGGTACGCGCGCTCTAGGATGGCCACTGCCATCAGTGAGTGCGCAAGCTGCCCGGGAGGGGGGGTTGACGTGCCGCCCCCACACCTGGGGATTTTCTTCGCGATTGCAAGAAGCAACGCTTGTCCCCTGGGCTCCTGTCGCCTGGGGCTCCGTCACACTCCGAACCGGGGCAGGCATGCTCGGGATGCGCGGTGTGAGGAGGTGCATCTTTGTGGGCGCGCGCGTTGCCCGGGGTGGGGCTGGTCCACGTGCCATGCCCAAACCAGAGCAGCCCGATAGCCCAAGAGCAAGGCGACCCGGGTGCATGCGCGCTGCCAGGGGGGGGCGGCTGATAGCGGCCTCGGTTCCTCCTGCAGGCTTTAGGCTGCGAAGAGCGGGATCTCTGCGTGCGCGCCGCTGGGGGGCTGCTGGCCTATGTCAGCGACTCGCACGCCGGCGCGGTCCCGCCGCTGAACATGCTCAGCACCTACTCCACCTCGCAGCACCTGAGGCTGGACTCCGCAGCTCGCCGGAATCTTGAGGTACAACGCCGGTCCCGGCTGGAGGCCCTACCTCGAATTTGTCCTGGCTTGCGGGAGCCTTGCATAGCGAGCCTTACGAGCCCGGCGGAGGAATGTAGCTTTCGGCATCACTCATTTGAAATTGCATTGGTCGGCCATCGAGCACGGCTAGCTCCCAACACGTCTTCTCCGGGAGCAATGGCGGTGGACCAATGGCGGAGCACGGCTAGCTCCCAACACGTCTTCTCCGGGAGCAATGGCGGTGGACCAATGGCGGAGCACGGCTAGCTCCCAACACGTCTTCTGCGGGAGCAATGGCGGTGGACCAATGGCGGAGCACGGCTAGCTCCCAACACGTCTTCTCCGGGAGCAATGGCGGTGGACCAATGGCGGAGCACGGCTAGCTCCCAACACGTCTTCTCCGGGAGCAATGGCGGTGGACCAATGGCGGAGCACGGCTAGCTCCCAACACGTCTTCTGCGGGAGCAATGGCGGTGGACCAATGGCGGAGCCATTCACGCGTGTGTAAGGCCGGCTTGAGGCCTTTTTTAAAGCCACGAAGTCGACTGCTATAGGCTCGTTGTAAGGCCTTCTAGACGGCTGTGTGTTTCAGTTGTCGGTCAAGGCAACCTAGGGAGATGTGGCTGCAATGTTCCTGTGGCGGAGGTGCCCGCGAGTTGGATTCTGCTTGAAAGCGTGCCGGTCTAACCGGAGGTGCTCAGTAGAAGGTAATTGGGGGTGTTGGGGGCAGGTGGTCGAGTCTCTACGATGGGGGGGTGTCCGCGGGTCACTTTTATCCGTTTTGGACACGTGCCAGACCCGCATGGGCAGCCGCTGCCTGCGGCGGTGGCTGCTGGAGCCCCTGCGGGACCCCGCGGCCATCCATGTTCGCCAGGACGCCGTGCAGGTTGGGACACCCCGAGCCCAGCACCCACCACGAACCTCAACACTTGTGTTTCTGCACATCTGAGGCTCTGCCCCCTTCAGCCAGCACAGGCCAGGCTCCGTGTGATCCGGAATGAGAGGTCAAGGATCACTCACTCCGATCCTTGCCGCCTTTCTCATTTGGACCCCGGCATCAGCTCGAGGCTCTGCAGGTGCAGTCCGCATATCAGGCACGCCGCGTCCGCGCTCACATTGCGCGAGGCTCTGCAGATGCAGTCAGCATATCAGGCACGCCGCGTCCGCGCTCACATTGCTCGAGGCTCTGCAGGTGCAGTCCGCATATCAGGCACGCCGCGTCCGCGCTCACATTGCTCGAGGCTCTGCAGGTGAAGTCAGCATATCAGGCACGCCGCGTCCGCGCTCACATTGCTCGAGGCTCTGCAGGTGCAGTCAGCATATCAGGCACGCCGCGTCCGCGCTCACATTGCTCGAGGCTCGTCAGGGCCGTTTGCCTTATTGGGAAGCCGTGAAGCTGACTTGGCGTTGGGCACATGTTCAAGGCGTCGTATGGGTGACAGGGCTCGGGGCTCGGCGGTGGGGCGTGGGCGCGCAGACGCTGAAGGACGAGCACGCGCTCCGGAGTGCCATCCAGAGGGAACTTGCGGTGCTCTCCGACTTCGAGCGAATCACCACACACATTAGCAAGCCGACTCCGCCGTCGCCCGGGCATCTCATTGCTCTCTCGCACTCGCTGCGCCACATCCCGAGCCTCGGTGCCATGGTGGCAGATGCCCCGCAGTGCGCCGACAAGACACTGGATTCGGTGCTGAGCCGATTCCATCCACTCCCGAGCTCGATCCAGGTGGCGCCCTTGCCGGAGCCCGGCTGCAGCTGCATTAGTGTGATGGTAGAATCGAGACAGAGAGCAATTGTATCATTTGCTGTTATTGCTGTGATCCAAATTGGGGTGTTGCCTCCGACAGGCTCAGCTGTGACGCGTGTGGCGCGCGTCTGTTCGAGTCTGCCAGAGTCGTGCTTGGGGCGACAGGCTCAGCTGTGGCGCGTGTGGCGCGCGCCTGTTCGAATCTGTCAGAGTCGTGCTTGGGGCGACAGGCTCAGCTGTGACGCGTGTGGCGCGTAGGTATGAGCTGATCTTATATATAGGATATTTTATCTAATAAACACAACTACAAAGCATTTAACTTACAGCACTGTAACTGTTAACTTATGAATGAGAGAGAGAATAATGGCAGCTTACAGAGCTGCTCCCTTTTATTGTTTTGTGTTCCCGCCAGATACCTTCTGTCCGATAGGTGTACAAACTATAGTCACTACAGTCGACTTTGTGACACAGTGTCTGCACAGTCACACGATTCATGACCACGGCCGGTAGACTCTACCGTGCCCGTGGAATACATTTGATTGTACTTTAGATGATGATGCAGAATGACTGATGACTGATAAATGATAATGCAGAATGACAGATGACTGCAGGTCACTTTTCCTACTCCTCCGTGCCTCGGAATAAACGAAGCACCAGAAAACTGTCATTCACCCAGCTTCGCCACATAGCAATCTCATTCTGCATGATTGTCCACCAGCTTGACTGAGACGAACTCTGCGAGTAGATTGGCCATGCGTGCGTTGTCTCGAACCGTCTCTGAGTGTGCAACCAGCTCGCCGTTCGCGGTAACCGTCTTCCGCAGCTTTGAAGAAAGTACGAGAGTACTGTGATTGTGCCTCAGCAGCAAAAGACTCCGGTAAGATGAACTTCCTCCCGTCTCGTACCAAGTTGTAGCGAGAGCTTCCGCTCGCACTTATCAGTTCACGATGAAGTAGCTGCCCGTATAGATCAAACTTGTCCTCAAAATACACCGCCGACAGAATATTAAACGGCGAGTCTGGCACGTACTGCGCCTCCACACTGAGCACGTCGAGCTTGCCAGTTGCGTGATTCCAGAGATTGACGCGCACCACACCAGCACCCTTCGACGTCGTCATTTTCCCGGCCATGACCTGGAAGTTCACGGCCTTCTCAGCACAAACTGTGTTCCCCTCAAAAAAACGAAGATCATTGAACACGTTCTTCGTGGCCATACAATCGTAGCGTAGCACTCGTTGCTGCAGGGCGTCTGCTGCGTACGCTTCACGTTGATCACCACAGTGTTGTACGACCGGACAAGCAACCGGTACCTCGTCGTGCTCCTCCGCCTCCCAAATTTCCTCGTCAGTCATTTTCTCAGCCGTCGATGATACCGCTGCCGCGACCGTCTCCTCCGCCTTGTCGCTCTGTGATTCTAGGTGACGTTTTTTTCGTTTCGCATACGTCTCCCTGCACTCCACCTCCCTTGCAGGGTTTCTTTTAATGAACTCCTCCATTTTCTCAGGGTGCAAAAGCCAGCACGACTCTGAAGTGTGCTCGCCGGAGCAAACGGCGCATTGCAGCAGCTTAGCGTCATTCTTCTTTTTCTCCTCCGCTTGCCGTTGCCTATCAGCTTGTAAGCTTTTCGCCACCGCCGCAGTGTCAGTATCCTGCGCAGCTGCTGCATATTGCGTCGGATTTTTCTGCTGCAGTTTATTGACAAAGAAATAATCACAGCGTTGCATCAACAACTCAAACGTCGGTTTTGCCTCTTGTCCAAGAGCTGCGACCACCGTTGCATAGTCGCTAGGCAGGGCGGATACCGCAAACGCTAACGTAAGCACCTCGATTGTCCTCTCGTCCAGACGTTCACCACCATACCGGCTCAAAGACGACTGAATATCTGCAAACGCACTGAGCTGTTTCACCGGGTCTGATGTGGAGTTCACACAAAGTCTCGTCATACGAGTCATATACGACGCCAATTGTCCAAATAGTTGAGGCTCCACACGTGCACGCAATTTTCGATACGCCTTGACACCGTCGTTTCCACAACGTCGCACCAAATCAAACGCGTCACCAGTTGTTACCTGTATCAATATCGCTGACAACACAGAGCTTGCAACCGTAGCCGAACCCTGTATAGTGATTATACTTTCCGGCCGAGGAACTTCGTCGGCGAAAGGATTAGTCGCTGGTGTCATATCAGCTAGATCTTTCATGTTCGCCACGTCGCTGATAGATTTTTCAGTACTTACTAGTTCCTTCAACTCTGAATAGAAACCGACTGCCGATTCCAACTGTGTACTGAACCTAGTCCAGGCTTCGTACTGATTTCTTTCGTTTCCTGAGTACTTGGAAACACTTCCTAAGGACTTCAAAACACTGTGTACCACTTTTGATGCGTTATCTGTTGTTATCAGCGTTTCCGCCGACGTCTCCACTTGCTTTTGCTCTGCGGCCGCGAGACGACGTGTTATAACTTCCATCATTTCCATCTGCCTAACTAAAAGCTGAGACAACTGATCCTCCCTACTTTGACTTGTACTTTGCTCTGGATTGTACTTCTGCTTACTTGCTTCCTGCATATCTGAAAACTGGAAACGTTGAGACCGAGTGTGTTTATATACTGTATAGATATCCGGAATCTGACCACTCATATACTAAGCCTCCACGCAGGTTCAACACCGTTGTGGGCCCATAACCTAGGTATGAGCTGATCTTATATATAGGATATTTTATCTAATAAACACAACTACAAAGCATTTAACTTACAGCACTGTAACTGTTAACTTATAAATGAGAGAGAGAATAATGGCAGCTTACAGAGCTGCTCCCTTTTATTGTTTTGTGTTCCCGCCAGATACCTTCTGTCCGATAGGTGTACAAACTATAGTCACTACAGTCGACTTTGTGACACAGTGTCTGCACAGTCACACGATTCATGACCACGGCCGGTAGACTCTACCGTGCCCGTGGAATACATTTGATTGTACTTTAGATGATGATGCAGAATGACTGATGACTGATAAATGATAATGCAGAATGACAGATGACTGCAGGTCACTTTTCCTAGCGCGCGCCTGTTGGAGTGTCAGAGTCTTGCTTGGGGCGACAGGCTCAGCTGTGACGCGTGTGGCGCGCGCCTGTTGGAGTCTGTCAGAGTCGTGCTTGGGGCGACAGGCTCAGCTGTGACGCGTGTGGTTTCGTCTGTTCGAGTCTGTCAGAGTTGTGCTTAGGGCGACAGGCTCAGCTGTGACGTGTGGCGCGTCTGTTAGTCTGTTAGAGTTGTGCTTAAGTTGACAGGCTCAGCAGTGACGCCCGCCTGTTGGAGTCTGTCAGAGTCGTGCTTAGGGCTCCGTGCAGTGGGAGGCCATAGCCCCGCGTTTGCTGTCAACACAACTTCTCTGCCGCGTGTTTCAAACGGTCAGATGCCGGCACCGTATTGGATGGTGTGTCTTATCCAGGCCGGTTCGCAACACTTCGGAAAACTCGTCGTCACTGGGACGTTTCAATGAATGACGCCGAGGCCCAGGGTAGATCCTGGCGATACTCTGGTGGAAGTAGACCTGCTTTGATGGCTTTGGGTCGCCACGAGGCTCCCACCTCCGAATGCGCCTCTGGCAGCAGCAGCAGTGAGCCATTTGGAAGCTTCCCAGAAGTGTCTGCAGAAATTTGACTTCTCCACTTCATACCAGGAGGATACTCGCGGGCATCCAGGGCCTTGCTAAGGGTGAGTAGTTTGTTTGTATCGCGGCTGCAGGAGCTGGGGGAGAGCCTCACACGAGCTATAGGAAACAGGACGAGCCTCGAGATCACTTCCGACGACGATGACAACATGGCACCCTCCACTGGTAAGCTCTTGCCTCACGGCCGACGTGCGTATGATTGCAGTTTGCTGTCGTCAATCAATATGCATTCAGGAATCGCTGCATCCAGACGGTTCCTCGGTATCTCTGCGGCCCGCATCACCTCCGCCCACCTTGCAATCACCGACATTCTTCTCAGAGACTGAACGGTGGCCCCCTTCCCCCTGAAATCGCCCTCCTCTGCTCAGAGGCACTCTTCTGCCCGCCCCTCCCTCCCCCAAAACACTGGGTGAAACTGAACGCTATGAGAACCGCAGGCGCCCCGCTCGGCTCAGGAGCATCACGGCGGTGACGGGAGCCCCTTGCCCGTGCGCGGCTCCGTGCATCGCTCGCGCATTCTCCGTTCGCCCCCGATCGGTTGGAAGATCTTCGATCCAACGGCACCACTGCATAGCATCCATATGAGCTGTTCTCGCTGGGCGTACCAAAATAGCATAAGTGAGACCCGGCGGTTCATTTAAGAGTGGCGGCAAAGTGAGCCGTTGGAACTCGCAGGTGCTGGCCTCTTTACAAAAGGATACGATGACGAGCTGGACCAGGTGCGTCACGGCGACGCCCGCGCCTTCCCTCTCACCGGGGACGTGTGGCGCCAGTGCCCTCCCTCCCACCCTCGATGGGCGGCCCTCGTACTCAGTGTGAGAGGTGCGCGAGGACGATGCAGGGATGATGACTTGCCACCCCAAATGACAAAAAAAACATCTGTGAATGTTTTGATCGAGGGCTGCTTTTGGGGGCGGCTGGACTCTGCAGGGACTGTTGGATCTAAAAAACGATCGCGAGTGGTTGAGGAAAGTGGAAGAGCGCGAGCGCACGAACACGGGCATTCCCGAGCTCAGGGTGGGTCCCCCCGAGGCCTCGATCCTCCGTGTGTTCTTGTGCGGCCCAGATTGCTCTGCGGTTTGTGATCTGTCGAAAGTGGGAGCGAGCCAGGAAAACTGCGGCACTATAGAGGACAGGCGTGCCTGCTTGAGACTCGCCAAAACTGCAAATTCCCCCGAGCAGCCATTTGCCACACCTCTGCTCCTTTTGCTTCTGCGGCAATCCAGAACCCAGGCGCACTGTGAGTAAACACGGGCTCTGGGAGAGCCACTTGCTGGCCTATGCGTTTTCTCCAGAGGGAGAACAGCCTCGTCACCTGGTCGCAAGTAGCAGCCGAGGCCCCAGGCTCAAGTTGCTGGACAAAGAACTCAACAAGGCCCCCGTCCAGCCACAGAAACATGTCGTGGCATTCTGCGCAGCCGTAGTCCTACTGCAAGTTCACTTTGTAGATCCAATCTGCAGCTGGAGAGTGGTTCATGATGGCGTGGTTCGTGGATCCGGACGGATACGGAACTTCGGGGGACCCATTGCAGGTGGCGTACAATAAGGTGCTGGGGTACCACATATCGATTCCGAGAAACAAGGTCCAATCAGAGCTTCTCCGCGCGCTCCTGTGCATCCTCGCCCTTTGCATCCGCATCCTGGCCGTCCAATCAGAGCTTCTCCGCGCGCTCCTGTGCATCCTCGCCCTTTGCATCCGCATCCTGGCCGTCTCTGTAGCGAGAACTTCGATGCCTGAGTGGCTCGCGGAGTAGTGCAGATGGAGGGCTGCTAGGCTCGCTGCATCTCAGCCGTTAGTTCGGTTCACTAGTCTGAGGAGTAGTGCAGATGGAGGGCTGCTAGGCTCGCTGCATCTCAGCCGTTATTTCGGTTCACTAGTCTGAGGAGTAATGCAGATGGAGGGCTGCTAGGCTCGCTGCATCTCAGCCGTTAGTTTGTCACTAGTCTGGAGTAGTGCAGATGGAGGGCTGCTAGGCTCGCTGCATCTCAGCCGTTAGTTCGGTTCACTAGTCTGAGGAGTAGTGCAGATGGAGGGCTGCTAGGCTCGCTGCATCTCAGCCGTTAGCTTGGTCTACTGCTCTGGGGAGGAGCGCAGATTGTGAGGTGGATGGCTGGATACTCGGCCTTGAAGGTTTTGTTATCTGGGGAGGAGGCCAGGCGAAAAGGGCTAAGCTGCCGAAGGAATACGAGCCACAATCGTCTCTCAAGGCGCGTCCAGCCCTAATGCCCACCATGTTCACTGCATGACGCGGCACGGGCCCACACGGCGACCATGCACATTGCTGGTTGCGCCGCAAGCATCGTGGTGATTGGGTCGTCCCCGGAGGCAAGACCCGAGGTCAGACTTCTACTTGAGGAAGCACTCCTGAGGAGGAGAGGGAGAGGGCTTGCTTGGTGCCGCCAGGTGGAGCTACGGTATCTGACCCGGGAGCTGCGAGACGCCTGCCATCGGATCCTGTATAATGAGGAGCAAGTACTGGCTCGAGCGCAGGTGATCCATCCGCTGGAATGACGCCGTCGTAGGGACAGGATCAGACGTCGAGTGTGGGCATGATCGAAGCATGCCAGAGAAGGTGGCGTCGAGGGGGGACTTTTGGGGGTGAAGCGGCCGGCTCCCGGGCCACGCGGAATGGATCAAATATATCAAAATTTCAATTTGCGTCGCCCATTATTTCGTGTTGGTGTCAAAAGTTTGTTTCTTTTCCCATAAATTGAACTAAGGGGAAGCCAAACCCATCGTCCACAAATCACTGGAATGTTGTGCGACACTGCATTCGTTCTCTATGGACTCAGTCAATGCATCATCTCTGCTCCCTCTGGGAGACCACCTTTTATTCATTGTTTCATTTATACTGCCCCTTCGGATCGCTTCGGGCCTTCAGTCGCCCTCGTCATCGTGCCGCTGCAGTACCTGGATGCGGGGAAGGGAAGGATCACCCGAGCTCGGTGCGGGGGCCTTTGCACACAGGAGCTCCTGAGGGACTTAGGCATGGCGGCCGCACGCTGTGCCGGCAGTCTGAGGCAGGTCGCGGGGGCCGTGGCGGAGCTGGACGTGCTCGCCTCACTGGCTCAAACCGCGGTGCAGCTCCCACCACCTAGCGCTGTGGGGCGCAACACGCACCGGCCCCGTGAAATCGACGGTGTCCACCTGCCAGCGCGCCTTCGCTGGGTGCAATCGACGGTGTCCTCCTGCCAGCGCGCCTTCGCTGGGTGCAATCGACGGTGTCCACCTGCCAGCGCGCCTTCGCTGGGTGAAATCGACGCTTTCCACCTGCCCGCGCGCCTTCGCTGGGTGCAATCGACGGTGTCCACCTGCCCGCGCGCCTTCGCTGGGTGCAATCGACGGTGTCCACCTGCCCGCGCGCCTTCGCTGGGTGCAATGTCTGCAGATGGTTGCGCTGAGGGGAAGAGGGGCCGTGGTGGCTTGCGGGCTCCGAGAATAGAACATTGCGGCCTCTCTGAGGGGAAGAGGGGCCGTGGTGGCTTGCGAGTTCTGAGAATAGAACACTGCGGCCTCTCTTAGGGGAAGAGGGGCCGTGGTGGCTTGCAGGCTCTGAGAATAGAACACTGCGGCCTCTCTTAGGGGAAGAGGAGCCGTGGTGGCTTGCGGGCTCTGAGAATAGAACACTGCGGCCTCGCTTCCTTAAACTAATCGATAAAGCTCGATTGGAACTCATCCAATTGATGAAACTTGCCCACCTCTCTGACTCATGTCTCGACCACCACCACCACCGCTGCCAGTTTCTTCGCCTCCTTTGCAGCCATGTTCACGGCACTGGTCCTGCCGTTAAGTTTGTCCATCTGCTCAGTATTCGAGGACAGCACTTCTTGCTGCCGGGCTGATGTCTTCAGCATCATTCCTCTTAGGAGATGGAATCCAGGTCAGAGCATTAGTATCATCGCCTGCTGCTTCATTGTCATTGTCCTCTGGCTCACGCGTCTTCCCGTTAGATTTAACCATGCGGTGTATCTACGGTGAGCTTAAACATGTGGTGTATCTACGGTCACAATCAGCTCGGATCTAGGAGAGTTGTCGAAATTGCAGTGCGCCGCGACGCAGAATTCTACTGGTGCGGTAACAGTTTTTTTAAAGACGTGCTAAAGACCACAGGTGCCTCCGTGTCTGTTCAGAACCCTGTTTGCGCACTTGTGAGGATGGCGGCTCTCTCGCCGGGTTCGAACCGACATTTGTCACAGTCCGCGTCTCAGGGCTCAGCTCGATGCGCGCAAGATTTTGGAACCACTAAAATTCCGCAGGCTCTAGCATTTGTTTTAGAGATGGGGTATGCGACTCGCATCGTTCACTCTATACGGTACGCAGTGTTGCTGTGCGTACTGCTCGAGACAAGTAGTTATAGGAGTACAGTGTGATGTCGCAACGTCTATCAAGTGATAGCAAAACCGAGATGAAAGGACATGTTCCGCACAAAAAAACCTCGACGTCGAGTATAGATCCAGTGGGCTCAAAAGAGGTACCGGATCGCCTGTAAACTTACGTCATTGGTCGGTCACCTATTGTAAATGTATACTGGATAATATCAACAAGTGGTGGAGTAGTTTAGGGGTAATGTAACAGGTAAAGTCGCTTGACGATCAATGCATAAGACCTTAGTTTGATTCCCGTTGACCACTATTTCTGTAAAAAGCGGAAATGCGAAAAAATGATTTTTGAAATAAATGGAAATTGAGCACAAAACTCAGCCGCACTAATGCAGAGAGCTTCGCTGCACAGGTGGCCGAAGGGTACTGCCGACCGACCATTCTGCCAGATCAGGTGGGTCGCACGAGGGCTCGGCACCAGCAGCAGCCTGCAAAGATGCGCCTAAACGTCTGTGTACCTGCGAGCTACAGAGGTTCAGACGGCCCGAAGGAACACGGTGCTACTGACTGACACCCGCCTGCTAAAGAATGTTTGGATTTGGTGCGGTGCACGATTGACGGCACCAGCCTGCAAATTCCTCTCCTGCTCGATTCAGCTCCGTGCAGGCTGGAGCGCCTCGGCGAGGCAATGCTTTTCGATGCGCTGCACTTGAAGTTTACCAACGGCCAGGATCCACTTTCTGGGCTTTGCTGACCGGGGGCTAGGTAGAGCTTTTCCATCTAATTGATCGGATGAAATCTGAGGAGCCTGGGTACCACAGGATGCCCAAGGGCAGCCGTATTCGAGCAACCAGCTGATCATCGCCGGTGGCAGGCATCCTGTGGTGGAGCGCTCACCAACCCTGAAGGTCCGCAACCTCCAATGCCCGCCGTTAACGTATGCCAACCTCCGCCGTCTGCCCTCTACCTGCGCCGCATCCCCCCCGGATCTCGCCGCCTCCCCGCTTGCACTCCAGCTGTGCGTTCCTTGGCCTCCGCGCTCCAGCACGGCATCTTTTTCCCGGACAGTGAATGCGCCCTCTTTCTGTTCTCTGAAAAAAGAGTGTGCTAGCATGCCACAGCAGCAGAACTTCAGAGTGCAGCGCAGAGCGCAGAGCGCAGAGCAGAGAGCGGAGCTGGAGTAACCAATAGGAATGCTGCTGGTACTGTGGGGGAATTGCAGGAGGCGTATGTGGCAAATGATGTGGCGTTGGGGAAGATTTCACCCGACGAGTCGGTGGAGGTGCGTCCCGAATCTGCATATGCTGCCAAGCTGGAGCGGGCCAGACTTTGGGCAGTTGGAGCCGAGGCCCCGGGTCTTAGACCGGGGTCTGCCGAAGCATCCTCCAAGGCAGTGTGTGCAGTGACCTGGGCGGCACTTGAGATGGAACTTGTGGTCAGACTAGGTCATCCGTGAGCCTCGAGAAGCTTCGATGAGCATGCCATGGAGCCTTGGAGGGCCGAGTCGCGCTGGTGGGCGGTGCGCGGCCGTGCAGCTGATTGTGCTGACCGGGCCCAACGCCAGCGGCAAGAGCTGCTTCATGCGCCAGATAGCGCTCATCCAGCTCTTGGCGCAGACCGGCAGCTTCGTGCCCGCCGACTCGGCCACCTTGTCCATCTGCGACCGCATCTTCACCAGGTGAGCATCTGCCTGCGCGTCGCATGCCGGCCCGACCATCCGCTAAGCCGCCTGCCAGGGCGCCCATTCGCATGCCAGCTTCCGGCCTGTGCGTGTCCGCTTCTTCGGTAGGCAGGAATGACATGTCTGTTCGACTCCACACAAACCTACCGGCCGTCCCAACCGTTCAAATCCCGTCTGTGTTCCCGGCTGCTGGTCACGTGCCGGCCGTCCCAACCGTTCATATCCCGTCTGTGTTCCCGGCTGCTGGACACGTGCCGGCCGTCCCAACCGTTCAAATCCCGTCTATGTTCCCGGCTGCTGGACACGTGCCGGACGTCCCAACCGTTCAAATCCCGTCTGTGTTCCCGGCTGCTGGTCACGTACCGGCCGTCCGCTCCGTTCAGTGTCGGCCTGCCTTCCTGGTGACTGACCGCCACCTCCTGCCTCCCCTCGCATTCGACGCCTGCTTGATGTCCCATCTCCTCGCCGCTTGCCACCGGCCATCTCTTTCTTTGTTTGCCTGCCACCCCATCTGCTCGCCACTTGCCGGGCCGCCCCATCTCTTTCGCTGTTTGCCGGCCACCCCATCTCCTCGCCACTTGCCGGCCACCCCATCTCCTCGCCACTTGCCGGCCACCCCATCTCCTCGCCACCTGCCGGCCACCACATCTCCTCGCCACTTGCCCGCCACCCCATCTCCTCGCCACCTGCCGGCCACCCCATCTCTCGCCACTTGCCGGCCACCCCATCTCCTCGCCACTTGCCGGCCACCCCATCTCCTCGCCACCTGCCGGCCACCCCATCTCCTCGCCACTTGCCGGCCACCCCATCTCCTCGCCACTTGCCGGCCACCCCATCTCCTGCGCCACCCCATCTCCGCCACCTGGGCCACCCCATCTCCTCACTTGCCGGCCACCCCATCTCCCTCGCCACCTGCCGGCCACCCCATCTCCTCGCCACTTGCCGGCCACCCCATCTCCTCGCCACTCTGCCGGCCACCCCATCTCCTCGCCACCTGCCGGCCACCCCATCTCCTCGCCACATGCCGGCCACCCCACTCCCCACTGCCGGCCACCCCATCTCCTCGCACTTGCACGGCACCCCATCTCCTCGCCTCCTGCCGGCCACCCCATCTCCTCGCCACCTGCCGGTCAGCCCTGCCGGCCCTTCTCGTCCGCTCTCCGCTTCTCGATAGTGAGCGCATTGTGAAAGAAAGTACTACAGCGGGGAGTTAGCACCTATTGTTCCCCATCTGGAAACTCAGTTGTAACGTGGAGCTTTGTCGGCGATGCTCAATGGCGGGGCGCGGGTTGGCAGTTAGCGGCGTAGCACGACGAGCGTATCTTGAGGGCGTCTGTCAATACGCTCATGTACCAGAAATGCCAGCGATGTGCGGCTTGTGGCGGCGGGAATATTTAGGGAGAACCAAAGGCGGTGGATGAGGCTGAGGCGAAGTGCGGAGGGCATAGAGGCAGAGTATGACAGGAAGCTTCAGGATGGTGTCAGGAATATTTCACGGAGGGGCGGAAAGGTGGTTGGGGCGATAGCGTAGTTCAGAGAATCGCGGAGGGGATGCTGTGCCGCAGGGTGGGCGCAGTTGATGACGTGGCAGCAGGGCAGTCCACGTTCACCGTGGAGATGGCAGAGACGGCGGAGATTTTGGCTCATGCAACGCCGAGATCGCTGGTACTCCTAGACGAGGTGCGGCTGCCTCCGGGGGGCCCCGGGCACCGTGCCGTCCCCCATGGGAACGCCGTCATGTTCGCTTAAACCCTGATTTCATGCGCACGTGTGCATGGACATCTCGGCTTGAAGGTGGGGTATTCTAAGGCCGCCACGTGGCTCTGGCAACAGGTGGGCAGAGGCACCTCGAGCGCGGACGGCCTGGCCATTGCGCGCGCCATCGCGGAGTACCTCGCCACGCGCCTGCACCCCCGCACCATCTTCGCCACTCACTACCATGAGCTTAGCGAGCTTGTTGGCCATTTACCTGGGACCGTCAATTTCCAGGTGCTCCAGCCTCGCCCGCCCGATCTCTCGAGCGCCTCGAAAGCATGCGGCCCGAAGCTGGTCAGGGCCCGTGAAGCGCATTGCAGCAGGTGACACTGCCTAAACTTCGGCGGGTCCTAAGCAGTACGGACAACCTGAGGCTCAGTTCTCCGAGCGTATATAAATCCGAGGGATTAGTCTGCGCACAACTTCTGAAGTGCATGTGGAGGCTTGAGGGGCTGTCCAATAGGTGGTGGTGAGCCGGGACGAGGAGGGCCACGTGGTGTTCGAGCACCGGGTGGAGCCGGGCGCAGCTACGGCGTCCTTTGGCGTGCAGGTGGCGGCACTGCGTCGCGCACTGCGCACGCCACCCGCTTTCTTGAACATGGTGTGCAGGAGTCAGAGGACGCGCCTTGCTCCGTGCACGCGCTCCCCGCCGCGACGTACAGGTGGAAGGGCGAGCGTATCACCCTCCTATACGAGTGCTCCAAATATCGGAGTTTCATTTTCTGAATTCTCACCGCTTCCGAGCATTGAGTCAGTTGACAGCGTAAGAAACGTCAGAGCACCAATACAGTGTGTGAGCCGGCCTATCGGTGCGCTGTCGGTGAGGAGAGTGCAGCCGTCGTGGCCTCAGCGCAGCGGCCAAGGGGTACCGGGCATGGTTGGTGGAGCTGAGGACGGATTGCGTGTAAGTACGGGCACGCAGGTGGCGCGCCTGGCCGGGCTGCCAGCGGAGGTGATCATGCGGGCGGAGGCATTGCTGGAAGGAGACGATGGTGCGGCGGAGAGGTGTGCACATGATGCACACGACGCCGGCCACAGCAGCAACCAAAAAAGGCCAGAGGAAGAGCTGCCCGATGGCGAGAGACTACGCGTTGCCGATCCTACCGAGCAAATACCTGTGGCGCCTAAAGCCAACCCCGCCATGCAGGTGGACCCTTCCTGCTGACCGGGGCGGGCCCTCGCGATCCTGTAAACTTCCACCGTACACTTCTTCAATGTCAAAACATATGACTGCCAACCGCGGTGGCTGCTCCACCAAATGCGAACCTAGTCGGGTTAACTTCATTTGGAAATGCGCACTCAACTCGGGTCACCATCTTTGTATGTAGGTCATGTGACAATCCGAGCTTCCAGCGATGTTCGTATCTTCGGTAATCGTAATTGTGTGTATCCTTGGCAACCCTAATTGTTCGAGGAGCCGCAATGGCGCGGGAGTGGGATTGCGAGAGGATGACGGTCACAAAAGATTGTCGTGCCGGCTTGTACTGTTGGCCATGGACAAACGAGTCGATCAGAGGAGAGCGTCGGTGCTCGGGGTGACAGGTTTTGGGTTGTGGCATGAGATTCTGACAGGCGACTAGCGTGAGGGTGACAAATCAGGCGGAGCCGAAGGAAGAGCCCTCGCAGCCAGGTGAATGAGGCCTGTTTTGCTTTCTGCGTGTACGAGGCAGCGCCTGCAGCCTATTGGAGTCTCCAATTTTGCCATAGCATCTGCTGACGTGGCCGCCAGATGAGCGTTGCTCATCACGCCTCTCTTCGGGTGCAACAGCCGGCCCCCCGGTGCCATGCCAAATCTGCCGCACAACCAGACCCTTCGCTGCTGTGTTTGAGTGGGGCCCGGGGGGTGCAGTGCGTGGCACAGAACAAGATGGCTTCTCATCTTCAGCGCTGGGTATCCTGGAGGGTCACCACACGAATGTGTACCTTGCAGCTCAAGTCGGGTCGCGTGGCGTCGGGGAACCGGAGCTTTGCATGCGGCAAGAATCCCGAGGCGGCGGCGGCGCAGACGGGTCCTCCGAAGCGGTGCACATGTCAGGCATCAGCTTTTCCAGTGAGCAGTGGAGCAGGTTAATGCGACAAGTGGAGGAGGTGCGCCTGGATGCTAACCCGCAGGCCTGCATTTCGCATTTCGTCGGTGGCTGGTGGCTTCTGCCGCTGTCCGGAGACTTGCTTGCTTGCTTCAAATACAGAGCTCCTCAAATCCGCAGATGCAGATCCCTGCGATGCCCAAACATCGTTCTCTTCCATGCCTCCGGGCATTGGATTTATTCCAACTCTGTGACTGAGCTATGCATTGTTCTTGTTTGCTTTGTCATATTCCATGGCACCCGGAACCTCGCAGATGCTCCTCAGCTTGAAATTTAGTCAGCAAAGTAAAAGGGAGATAGCACGATTGCCTCGCGTGCTTGTGTTTCACTGCTTTCCCCTCAGCTCACCCTGCGCTTCCTCTCGCCGCTGTCTCCACGCAATCTCGCACCGCTCAGCACCTCTTTGCCTTGCTAAACTGTGAAGGGTTGCGCTGACCTGATTCCACGGCGCTGGCGACAGATTTCGGATGCGATAGAGGCGGTGCAGATGGAGAGGGAAGGCGCTCTCGTACGAAGGGTTGGCCACTTGGATGCTGAGCAGCGCCGCAGTGTAAATGTTGGCTGGTACAAGGTGCTCCGACGCCCCGTTCATTACCTTGTTATTTGCAAAATATCATCCTTGTAAAGTTGTAGACCTCCAGATTGAACTTGAGATTCCAATGCGCGTTTGTAGAATGTGGCAGCCATTCCTCGTGCTGTACACAACATCGCATCAAGCTTTGCCATTGCGTTGATTGTATGTGATGTCCCAGGCGAGGTGATACAATCCGACAACCGTCCTGTTTATTTCCGTATGCATGTGTTTTATGAGTCTGTTCATCCAGTGGAGAAGCACAGAGTATCGGGGTTGGGTGCAAAGGGATGGGGAAAGACCAGCGCTGAGGTTTGTGTTGGTCTTTTGTTCGCTCGCCGCCCCTGGTAGATCCGTCGAAGCAGCACGAGCCCCTCATCCGGCGTTCGGGGCTACGCTCAGTCGACACATTTTATAAAAAAATATGAACAATTGATAACAATTAAATTCGTTACAATTGAAACTTATCTTTTGTGCACTCATCGCATTGCCACGTCGCAGATTCTGCTAACTGTTTCTTGTCGCTTGTTCCCCATGCATGTCTATGGACACCACATTATGACAGAAGGACATTTTATTGTGTCTAACCACGCGAATCAATATGGGGCGACTGCGTGTTGCCTGTGAGCACCACTGCGCCGTGGAGGGTTGTTGGTCGAGGATGTAGTTGCACCCTCATGAGAAGTTCAACTTCGATGCAAACTCCGTCTGTCTGGAGATGCTTTTGCAAGCGAGGTTTAGCATCTGGTGGTCCTTGTAATTTTATGTTGCACAGAGGACGCGGTAAAGAGCCTCATTGATGGAGGTGGGGCATATTGATATCCAAGCATGCTCTGTTGGTCACGCACGTCTTGAGCTACGTTTGGTTGAGTGCTTGGAACGGGTGGGGCGTGCGACTATTGCTTGTTCTGCCAGGATGACGCGATAGTTAGCATTCGTGATGTCGACATCGAGGGTCAGTTCACCGGAGACAAAGTGATATTGGATTCCACACAGTGGTATCGGCTACTAATGGCCACTGAAGCAGTCGAAGCTGAACTCGCCCACTTAATCAAGTAGTGTGTCAAGCAGGGGGAATTTTCTGCCATTTTGAGCAGATGTTCCGTTGCGAATTGCATGGGGGCGGCAGTGCAGTACAGCAGTAAGGCTACTGAGTTGGTGGACTTTGTCACTGCATTAATTTGTATTGTAGCAAACAACTAGGCATTGCGGGAAGTGTTATGAGGTGCGAACGTGGTTTCCTTCCACAATTCCTAATTCGGTTGTGATGTCTCTTTTCTGACTTCATGTGAATCTCCGTTTGGCAAGCTTCCCTCCTAGTTTTCGACTAGTTTTCGAGCAGGTGATTTGCCCGCGCATTTTTTCCCTATTTATGCAGGCGTCGTCAATGCAGAATAATGTGGATGTGATTGGTTTTTGCTGGCCTGGAATTGACTTGCTGAACGTCTACTTGATTCAAAATAGCGCCACGCACATGCCAGGAGCACATGTCAATATATCATTATAGACAGCCGTACCATTGCGCAGTCTACTCGAACACGTCACGCACAGTATGGGAGCATGCCAGATATTGGCACACGATGATAGACTCGAGATTGTCGACTTACCCCGAGTTCGGAAGTTGTGATATATTAAAAGCCTAGGTTGTGACTATTAAAAGCCTAGGTCTCACGATTATTCGCTGAAGGCTTATTTACTTTGAGGCGCATTGATCACGTTCTCAGCACCGAATGCATGAATGTCTGGAGAGGGGGGTGTAGCAACAAACATTTCCCTTAAGGGCCGAATAATACAGGAAGATGTGTGTCCTATCCGGCCCCCTCTTCCTGGATCAAAATCTGGGTACTACCCTACGATACATAGCTGATTTTTTGCATGATAACAACATTAACTTTAACTTTGTTATGTACGATGCGCTGCGGTCAGTGGTCAGCCACGGAGCCTCGTTAACACTGTATCGCGCGAGAAATCTGCCCCGCCCGTGCAGTGACAACATTTCCGATGCAGAGTTTCACTTCGCTTCCCAAACCACCGATTTCTGATATCTGGTTGGTCCGACTTGAAATAAAGCGCTGTGATTGGCTTATATTGCACACGGATTTCGTATTATGGGGGGAGCAGTTTTGATTTTCCCCCAAAAATAATTATATGAGTGGATAGCCCGTGATCAGGGCTACAACTTTTATGGGCAACGCACTATAAATAGGCAAGTATACGGGAGGTGGGGGCGAAAGGGAGCATACTTGCTCATTTATAGTGCGTTGCCCATAAAAGTTGTAGCCCTGATCACGGGCTATCCACTCATATAATTATTTTTGGGAAAAAATCAAAACTGCTCCCCCCATAAAACGAAATCCATTTGTCACGTCAGCCAATCACCGGGCTTGAAATTGTATCACAACGAGCTGCACCAATCAGTCACCGTGCGCAACCCGCGTGCGATTTATGAGTCGTCCATTTCCAGGGGATCGTGCGACGATCGTTGGCCGAAACTTTGCGAAACAGAAGAAAAATGCAACCAGGAAAGGTTTAGGGAAATTATATAGAGCACCGCGCGCAGTGACGGCTGAAATAGTGGTCGCAGCGCATCGTAGTTATGGCCGAAGAAAAGTGATGATCGCCTCGCAAGGATGTTCTTGGACACTCGATTTGATGCGGACCAAGTCGTAGTCTAAGGAATTCAGTTTTGCTTCCATCACCCAAATCCCATCCCTTACAAAGCGCTGAACTCTTTCGATTTTTTTTTAATGTTCGTGTGTCCCATCATCATAAGTTGCTCGAGGCGGATGAGGCGAGGACCTTGTTTGTTCGCACTTTTGGCAACCTACTACTTTTGACCGCATCTCAACCGGCTATCCGTAAAAAGTGCACCTCCAAAAAAAAATGTGGCACGAATTCATTACGGCTGCCAATTATTCCGACAGTTTGAAAACCCAGAAATACATCCTACAAAATTTTATGGTGAGTTTGAGTGGTGTTCGCGGGTTTAGTCTTTGTTTATGTTCTGGACTTCTGGACGAGACTCTTGTGGGAAATCTGAAGTTACTCCGTGAAGTATGTTCGTCAATTTCTTCTGCAGCAGTCGAGAAAAAAGAAATGCTAATATCCGCAAGTACACAGAGTCTTCACAATCACACATGTCCAGTAATTTTTATACACGATCCACAATTTGCACCTTGATTTGCTATCTATTAAGGAAACCGGCGATGTTTTTTATGATATGTTCCTACAGGGGGAGCGGTGCAATCACCAGGGAAGAAATCTGTAGTTCCATGAAAAGTGCCACGTGCGGGGGGGAAAAGCACATTGAAAGGTCGGCCTGCTTCCAAAAAAAGTGATACACTCGACAACACCGATCCACCAAAATTCATTATAAGGTAACATCGAAACAGTGTTGCAGGCGGCCTTTCGCACAAAAAGCATCGTCTGCAAGGACGTAACACGAACGAGTGTTAACATTTGGGCTATATCAGTTTCCTGTCGCTATGATATATGCTATCATCCAGCCTCATCCTCTAAGTGATCCTCAGAGCAAGCAGTATCCCTGCAACTTATGAATACACACCAGCTACACTAAAATTCCTCAACATAACCCGCAGCGTTTTACTTCTACACTCTCCTTGCTGCTGACGTGCCCACAGAATATGGTACAACACCCCTGGCAACAACACCAAAATCTGCAGCAACCCGTTACGCAACCCTTAGTCGGGCCGAGGCAGCCTTCATCCTCCCGGATATCCAGCCTCAAATCATCATCTGCCGTGCGATCGCAGATATACACACGGTTATAGTGTTTGCAGAAGTCCGTGTAGCTCATCCAGAAGGTCCCGTCATCCTTGGGCTCAAACGCCAGCGAAGTTTTTATGTCTGGGTGCTCTTGCCACTTGGTGGAGTTGTCTGACCAGTCCCCTTTCCACTCGAAGCTTCCCCACGGGTTCCTCAGCTGCAGCAACTTTATGCTGGACACCTCAACAACCTCAATGATGCTATACGCGTGTCCTGCTACCAGCCCTACGTTCTCGTGTTTCACCTCGCCAGCCCCAGACGTGATCGCTCCCGCCATCACGCTACGCTGAGCGTTATATTGCTTAAGCATCTTAAAGACAGTCTCGTCATCGAATTTCTCGTCCGATACACGATACCGTATCGCACGGCGGTTACGCTCGTCACGTTCTTTCGGGTACACAACATCCTTCCTTACCCATTCGCCCTGCTGGTTCAGGTGCAACTCAAGGACGTTATCACCTGAAGACAAAACGCGCGGTTTGCGAACGTACTGAGACCGCAGGGAAAATATCAATTCAACGCAACCAGCAAGGAACTGTATCGGAACGAGGTGGCGGTGGGGCTAAGTGCTAGGTGCCCACAGGGACGAAGGTGCCAAAGGAAGGAAGTGTGGCAAGCATAACTGCATTTTCTTACTTCATAATAAACTATCCTCAATAAGACAAAACTCTTCTCACAGCACTGGCATTTGCATGCACCGGCATCCTCCCGAAGACTGCGCTATCGTAGCACCTGTAAGGGCTTGCCAGGCCCACACAACCTGGCCTCCATCGAGTGCTTGATAGCTACCGCAAAACTTAGCGAAAGCTTTTTCGAGGAGCACGACCCAGAGCTCATTTCCGTTCGGCTGCACGAAGAACGCGCCGCTTTCTCCCTTCTTGCGTGGCACCGTGTCGTCCACCGTGACCCTCACCCACTGCTCTGCGATCGCGTCGTACAACCGGATGATATACTTCCCTCTCGAGTTTTGCTCCCTTGTCACGAACACCTGTACAGCGAGGTGGATGGCAAAAGACGATCAAAACAACTTTCAATCAGTCTGCCGTTTCGAGACAGCAACGCCGCCAATATCATACATACATAGTAGTCTTCTTTAACAGCACATGTGTTTTCAAAATACTTCGTGGCATCTTGCGGGTAGCGTCACAGGCTATCGGAAGTTGCCAGGGCGTTCAGACACCTACATTCTAGTGAAAGTTACGTGTCGCGGAGATTACAATTTTGTCCAAAATCGATGCCCTGTGGCGTGTATGCAGTATATACAGCTGATACTCAGCAGACACGCTAGGTACGCACCTTCTGAATCGCCCCTGGGAACTCAGCAAGGCAAGCAAATGCGGCGATCAGCCAACAGTCGCCAACGGCGCCTTGACAAACATCGGCCGGCTCGATTTTCCCTTGGAAAAGACGCATGGGAGGCACATCTTCTTTCACAGATGACGAAGGACTACTCTCGGAGACCACTTGAGAGGTGCGAACCCACTCGAACGTGCTGTCGAGCTCCGACTCCTGGTACCCAGAAAGTTTGCCGAGCGCCTTCGCGCCAGTAAAGGACGAGTCCTCGTACATATAGCAAGAGAAGCCTCGAAAACAACCACAGCATACGAAGGAAAGCGTCCGAGATATGTAAATTCCGACGCAAGGTAAGAGGTATATGGTGATAGCATTGTATAGCAGAATAACGGGACAGAGAAGACAGCTCCATAACCAAAACGCTCGGCCCGCGCAAAGTCCGTGGCAGGTCGCCCAATGGCGCTCAGTGTCAGTCATCCCTTCCCGTGGCGCACTAGCCGTCGCTGTGTAGCCACTGTAAGTATTCCAGAGTTTGTTTAATTACTTTGTTGCCGTGTAACCCTGACGCGAACATGAATAAATTTTTATCTTGATTGCAATTTTAAACAATTCGTGTCACTGTAACAGTTTAAAAAAAAAACAGATCAGCAGAATCATGTGACACGATGCGATGTCACACGACAGCGACATGTCGCGACAGACGAGAGCTCCTTTGCTACTACCTACTTGCAACAAAGCTTTGGTCCTAAAACATAGAGAGCAGAGGTTTTTATAGGGGGTACGTAAACGTGACACAAATGGGGGGGAAATGCCCTTCAATCGACCCTTCAATCCCTATCGTATGCGACGATACGACTCCTTCGGTCCTTGTTCGGTTCAACGCACGATTGTGTAACACTTACACTATCGCCTACTCACTAGACACTACAATGACTATCAGTATCTTGTCGTTGTGTCTAGACAGAAGTCGAGGGGGTAAGTTGCAGATGCAGGTCTGCGGTTTCCCAAAGATTGATATATGCTCAGCATCAATTTGTGGTATTGGATTTATTCCAACTCTGTGACTGAGATATGCGCTGTTCTTGTTGCATTATTGCTTTGTCATACTCCATGGCACCCGGTAAAGTTTACCTCGCAGATGCTCAGGTTGAAATTTAGTCAGCAAAGGAAACGGGAGATAGCACGTTTGCCTGGCACAAACTGCAATGGAAGTTAAAAGCGGACCTCACACCGATTCACAGATTCAAAATCTGCAGATTAACTATAGTGACTCTGACTCGGAAGACTTGGACAGTGTTGAGATGCCCCCAGGAAGCAACGTGCAGGGAGCTCCAGTTGAAACAGGTGTCAACGCCTTTGCTGTGGAGAAGTTCGTCGGAGGTGACCTGAAAAGTTTTGAGAAAGTTTTGAATCAGGTTGCGCCGTACTTTGGGAAGACTGTAAATAGTATAGATAACGTGGTGGACGCGCTTACTCCATACTATGCGATATTCGCTCGCCTCCTTGGGCCAGCATTGTCAAGAATAGAGCAATACAAAGAGGAGGTGAGATTTTCATACGCGTTTCATACGCGTGAGATTTTCATACGCGTATTGTCTGTAACAGATGTCATAGAAACCATACTAGTGCCTCAGGCATATGCACTTCAACGCAGGTACTCCCAGGGCTGTTTGGCCTTTGCTTGGTGTTCTTCGGTGGGCACTTTCCCGCAACTTTGGCCGCGGTGGAGTCATTCAGGTGAAGGGCGCCGACCCGTCAAGGTGCTTATCTTCTTTTTCTCTCCAAATAGAACGTGACCTTACGGGTTGCAGCGTTTTACAGGACGTTCGCAACGGAGAAAACGCTATCTTGTGTGCACGAGCTTTGTCATCAAGGTCGGAGAGCGCGCCTCTCGATCGAAGAGGACAACCGACTTGATCTCGATAAAAATGGCATCCCCGACGTCGACGAGCTTGGATCCAATGAACGCGTATCGCGTAGACTATTGCTTGTGCTTCAGAGCACCGAGCCAGAGAAAGTTAACGAGGCGCTCAAGGGAATTGCGGCTGGTAAGGGGCATGAGTCGGGAATATTCCGGGGCCTTTAAGCATTGTGTGATTTTATACCCTTTTCTATTAGCTATCACGCTCTCAGAACTCTTGGGTCGAAGCGTTGCAGCACTCACCGCGGTCGTGGCGTCTCTGCGCTTGAAACTCGCGCACACCTCAACGTTGGGATGCAATCTGGGTTCTTCACTGAGCACGGTGTGTGGCACCCGTGCGACCTGCTCACTTACTTCTGTGACTGCCAAGCTGCTCAGCATCTTCACTGTGACTAGGCTGCTGAAGGTTGATACTGCTAGGACACCGTCATTGCGCCTTGTCGTCGTTACGGATAGACTGCTACATCGTATCGCTGTTATGGCTAAGTTGCCGCATTGTATCATATTGACGACAAAGTTGCTGCATCGTAACGGCACAACGCGAATGTGCTATTGCCTCTTATCACTGAAACGACAAAGTCGTAGCTTCAGTCCGCATATGCGGCCTTTAAGAATATTGTACAAACGGATGGTGTGTGTTACACGGTATGCTACACGTGTCAACTGGCGATTGCGAAAGTACACGCCCCAACGCGATGACTGCATAACCCGATTATCAAAAACACTGAACGCCGCGTCCCTGTAGACTTATCGTTTGTCGCAACGGCAGCTTCTAAACGTTTTCACAAGGTCTGAGCGTGCTGTCATTTGCAACGTAGCGGTGTGCAGGCCGTCGTAAGCAGCCTCGTGCCAACCTTGGAAAGCAGCGTGGATGACGTGTACAAACCTTGGGTCAAGCACGGTGTCGCATATTCCTGCCAGGTTATAGCCATGTCCCTGGCGTGGTGGATGCAGCGTCTTCTGACAGCTGTATATGGTGGCTTCAAGGGATCGAAGGCAAGGAGCTTGCTTACTCCCCACCCCGTTTTACATCGCTGTATTGTAGTTCCATTTCTCCAACTCGCGTTGGTAGTCGATCCTTCGCAAAGGGAAACCTCTTTGCGATTAGTTCCCTGCGCAAGTGCACTTCGACAGCTTTTGTCGCCTCAAGTTCAAAGTTAAGGTTAACGCGAGTGTGGCAGCCGCAGTAAAGGGCACTCGTACACCTTAATTTAGGAGTGCTCAGATCCGGGCGTCGGCTCTGTGTGTGGCGGACAGATTTGCGTAGACTCCCTCCTTCGATATGCCCAAAGGAAGGGGTACATCAACGATTTGGAATCCGTGCAAGGAGACAGTCGAGTCTTATATGTAGGTTTCAGCACTCAAAGTGTTATCCCTGCACTATGATCCTCACTGCTAACTGTCTTTCAACGCTGCTAACGGTCTTTCGAATCTTCCGCAGTACTAACCGCACCTAGTGGAAGTAAGGGAGGAACGTTGAATGGCGTTTTTTGGCACTTGAGGCATTGCTGAGAAATGTTACGATGCTGAGAGCTTTGGTCACACAGGGGACGATGGTATTGGCAGGCCTAGGAATATCATTGCAAGTGCGCCGTGGTGTCGAACGAATGCCTTTTCCCTTCAACCTCATATTCATGCCTGCCCGCATTTCAGAATGGCTGTTGGAGTTCTTCATATCACACCCGGGTGTAATGGAAAGGATCAAAGCCTAGCTGAAAACCGATTGAAGCATTCCACCAGGAACTACCTGTTTCTTACATGTGATCTGACTGTCCGGCAACGAGTCCTACAAAATGCTGGAGTGAGACCTTTGTTGACTGCCCTACAGAAACATGATCAGCAGCAACCTTAGCTTGTATTGTGCATTCTTTTAGTTTTGAGAGTTCCAAACCACAATGCGAATACCATACTGCACCATGTTTTGGATAAGTTGAGCTGGAAAACTATTTACCGGGGACCTGTGGCATCTTTGCTATGAGCATCTATGATATTTCGTTCGGGTAGTGACGGTGATACCCGTTTGGTGTGTCTTAGTGCTTTGAATTTCAGTAGTTCAGGTGCAAGCTACATTAGAGGTAGAAGTTCAGTGCATTACATATATTGCATACTTGCATTACATTACATATATTTTGCACTGACAATGTGTACAATAACTGTAAAACATAGTTATTGTTTATGCATATATCGAACCGCTTAAAATATCAATACCACGCCCTGATCTGAATTTGGGCTCCTCGATACCAAGTGTCGAAAATATATTGCCCCCCCATCCCTCCGTGAGCGAGCTTGCTCTTCGCGATATCCGAATGAAAGACAATCCTTTGAAAACCCTCAATTCGATGTGGCTCCTTCGAAAAAAACTGATGGTTTTCTGATCAGTGTAGGATGACAGGCAGTATGACTGTAATTTTTTCAGCGTATATATTTTCAGTAGTATATCGTATATTGATTATGGAGTGGTACACCGACGCAGTTTTGTGCCAGGGGCGTATAGATGATTTACACGCGCAGCCGGCGTACGCAAACGCCTTTGCAGCGAAGATCTCACGCAGCCTCAGCAGAAGTTGATGAGGCAGATGGAGAGAGCGACAGCGCGCCTTGTTGAGCTCCATGGGCTTTCTCAGGTGGCTTCTGGTGACCGTAAGCGCCCTTGGGAAGCTGCAGTTGACCTTTCGCAGCTGCCTGGATCCGACAGGCTCGAGCTCACGCGTAATGACTCCGACGGTAAAGACAAAGGGCTGCGTAAGCAGTACCTCGAGACCCAGCACCACTTCGTTGCGCACTCAGCTTCTCAGTTGGCGCTCGTTGATCGTTGATGCCAAGAAGGAGTTGGAAGGTGTGGAGTTGCCTGAATCCGTCACTTTGGCCCTGAAATTTTTGTCCGAGACTGCAGTGAAAGGCGTTGCGCGCGCCAAGGCTCGTGCGAAGATTTTGGCGTTGGTTTCAGACAAGGGACCAGAGGTTGGTTGGAAGATGTGCGAGAAATTGGAACGTAAGTCCTACGCAGAGGATGAGGAAGATGCTGGAATTGACACTACGACTAGTTCGTACAGTCTAGTGCCATTCCCAGTGTGTCATCTTCGGTGGTCAGCCTGTGACACTCAGCTTGGGTATATCTTGTCTTTTATTCAAGTCTAGCGATCCGTTGTTTCACCGTCGGCAGCGGGTCCCCACTGCCTGAGCTGCTGTTTCCAGCAGGTTATGGTCCCTCTCACGTTCGCGTGAACTGAATTTTAGCGTAGAATTTTATTTTATTTCCGCCCTTTCTTTCGGTTGAGCGTCTCCACGCCTTGTGGGACGCTTTAGAGCGTATTCTACGTATTTTCTGGAGGCGGCTGCTTGCGGCTTTGGGTGTTTACGACGGGGTGGTGCTCTTCGGCGATTATGTATGCGATCTTTACTTGAATTCGTCTTCGTTTTTTATCGATCATGTCTTCTTCGCAGATTTTGGACAATGGGGAGCTTTTGGCTCTTATGGATTCTATTGACTCTGGTTTGTTGCGAGTTGCTTCTCTCAAGCGCTCGCAACTCATTTATTTGTGCTCTTCTATGAGCAGGGCTATCTCGCATTTTCGCACTCCACTATGTTCTTCCGAGAGATCGAGCTCAGATTCGCCTATCACTTTGCATATTATTGTGTGTGGGGACGCCATGGTTGGTAGTGCCTCAGCAGCAGAATCTGTTAGCGGAATTTCTGAGGTTTCTCACAGGGAATTTTGCGACAAAGGAATCGGGGGTGAGCCGGCGATTTTGGCCACCAAATCAATCTCGACACAGATTTCGACCACTAGACCCTCCCCCAGTGCCACTAGGGCGAGCGACACCGTGCGGCAGGCCCCCCCTGTCCGCACGGAAGTTCACTATGTCCATGCACTTCCCATTATACCTCCCTATATGGGCTCTGGGGTTGTTCGAAGTTATGAGGAGTATTTACCTAGTGACGGATGAGGATGAATCGGGGCACCCACTTGGGTATTTCGATGATTCCAGCGGCAGTTGTGAGGAGGAGGAGGAGCAGAATGACCACTTGGCCGCTCCATATTTTTCGTCCGATCGATTGGAACGGGATTCCGAGCTGGACACAGGTTTTCAGCAGGATTCTTATGGCGGAAGTTTCGAGGCGCCACTTGGGGAAGAGTTTTTACCGCAGAGCGAGTTTCATGTTGGCGCAGTTTCTTTTCGAGATGAGCCTACTGTAAACGACGAGGAAGAGTACACCGCAGAAGAGTGGGCTGCCTGGGAGGCAGGGGCTCACGATTCCGACGAAACTGGTGGTGCAGATTTTTATGATGAAGATTCTTACTATGGGGAAAATGTTGGTCACGGTTCTGGTGATGGCTATTATTAATTCTCTAAACAGACAGGCGGTGTTCCCTGTTACATTTCTCCACCACTTGCTGTAGTTTTGGGCTGCAGAATGTTGTATTATTTCTCACCACTTGCGGGCAGCTTTACACATTTTATGGCAGTAGACCTTTCAGTTCGCAGAGAATTTAGCTAAACCGACAGGCAGATTTTTTATTTTACATTCTTCCATCACATGCAGACAGGCGAGGTTTGTGGGTTCACCCACCACTAGCTGGCAGGGCATTAATTATAGCAGGCCAATATGGTCCTAGCAATTCCTAGGCTTAGCAGTATTATTTTGCTAGCCTATACATTCATCTTGCCATTTGTGACTTTGACTAGCTTCCTAGAGTTAACATTCCTGACATTTATCTGTAAACTCTAGTAGCTAGGGTGGTGAGTGTCACTAGCTGGCCCACCTCAGATGAGGTGGTGTGCTGGAATTGACACTACGACTAGTTCGTACAGTCTAGTGCCATTCCCAGTGTGTCATCTTCGGTGGTCAGCCTGTGACACTCAGCTTGGGTATATCTTGTCTTTTACCCAAGTCTAGCTATCCGTTGTTTCACCGTCGGCAGCGGGTCCCCACTGCCTGAGCTGCTGTTTCTAGCAGAAGATGAGAAATTAATGAAAAAAGCTGAGAAAGAGGTGAAGGCTGAGAAGCTTCACGCTGTGCAAGCCGCAGCTGCCAAGGGGCGGCCCAAGGGCCCGGGCAGAGGTGCCTACGCTGCGACTCGTCCTGCTGCTCCTGGGGCACCTCCACCCCCTCCACCTAGTCAGGCTGGACGTGGCAGCCAGCTGCAATGCTGGAATTGTAACGAGTGGGGACACCACCAGAACCAATGCTCGCAGCCACGCTCGGCTGGCAGAGGTCGTGGCAGAGGCGCAGACCGTGGCCGGATGTTGTTGAATGTGACGTCACGATGGCGTAGAGAAATTGCTTTGCGGAATGCTTAGCGGTTGAGGTGGAATGCCCAACCTTAATGTAAACTCTTGGGGACGAAACCCTAATGTGTAATGAACTTTAAGCCTGCGGGCTGTTCTTCTTGTGTTTCAGGTCTTGAATTGTCTGAGGAAGAGATTGGCGAAGCCGTCCCCTTGTGTGAGCAGGATGTGCCTGTGCCTCGCGTTGCGGGTAGACTTAGGGCCCGTGCTTCGTTTTGGCGGACGTTCGTGCGCTCTTCGTACGTGATGTCGTGGGTCGAGACCGGTTTCCGATTGAAGTTTAAGAACGGCAGGGCACCGCCTTGCGTGCACCTGCGCAATCACGTTTCTGCTGTGAAGCATACTTCCTTTGTCACTAAGGCTGTGCAGGCGAGTGCGAGCTTATGGGCGCCTTGAGGGAAGTCTCTAGGAAGCCGCGGGTTGTCTTACCTTTAATGGTGGACGATTCTCGGGACAAATTGCGGCTAATCTTCAATGGTAAGTGGCTCAATGCCTTCTTGATGTTTCCTAAGTTCAAGTATGAACACGTGCAGCCTTTCATAGACTTGCTTAGGAAGGGCGATGGGCTTTTCTATTTCGACTATAAGTCGGGCTATTATCACGTGGACCTGCACGAGATGTCACGCACCTTTGTTGTTGTTGAGTGGCTCGGTAAGTTCTATGAGTTTTGTGTGCTGCCTTTTGGCCTAGCCCCAGCTTGCTGGGTGTTTACGAAGATCAACAAGGAGCCCGTAGGTAAGTGCCGGGGTCTCGGCTTCCGTGTGCACCCGTACGTAGATGATTTTGCTTTTGCAGTGAGGGCCCCCACTCTCACGGACCCCGCGGCCCTGGCTATGCTGAGCCGTATTATGCAGGACGTGTGCGGGAGGCTGGCTGGCTCGTAGCCGAGGCCAAGTCACAGGTGTTTTATACCCGTGCCTTAGTGCATATTGGCATAGGCATACTTAGACCTGGAGGGGGGGGTTCTGTTCGTGCCTGAGAAGGCTCTGAGCAAGATCCGTGTTTGTGTGTCTGACATGTTGCGGCTGTTTCACAGACTGCCCTTGAGGCTCGTAGCCAAGTTTGCAGGTTTGGTCAATGCCCAGTGGTTTGTGCTAGGGGGTGTTACCAGACTGTTTCCAGGTTTGTGCTAGGGGGTGCTACCAGGCTAGGGCGGCTGCGGTGCTCATAGCTGACATCACCTTGACTTGGGGGTCTTGGGCCTCTCACGTCCCAGGCTCTGATGCTCTCCGGACAGAGCTTGAGTTTTGGTTGGCTGACGGCTTCCGTAGGCATCAGAGAGGCATCTGGGAGCCCAGGGGGGCGGGACTCCAGCTGGAGACAGTCCATGCGGACACCTCTGAGGTGGCATGGGGCTCCTGGCTGGAGCAGTCTTTAGGAAGACCTGAGCTGCTTGGCCACAGTTATTTGGCCATGTCGGACAGACTGAAGTCATCCACTCTCAGGGAGCTCCGAGGCATTTTTTACTCTCTCCGGGCCTTTGATGTTGCTGGCCGGCTGAGGGGGAAGAGGGTGCTTGTCATTTGTGACAACCAGGCTGTGCATTTTGTCCTTGAGTCTGGCAGCAGGCATCAGGAGCTCCAGGAGCTGGCACTAGCGGTGCATGATTTCTGTGCTGATCACGGGGTGGTTTTGTCCTCCCTTTGGATGCCCAGGGAGTTTGAGACCCGGGCTGATGCCCTCTCCAAGACGATCAAGGACCATGATGACTGGATGGTCAACACGGCAATCTTTCGGTGGGCTGACCCGGTGGATTGCCGGGGGGTGGAGGCACACCCGGGACAGGTTTGCAACTGATAAGAATTGTCTTGTGATTGACAGTGCAGGTGCCCCTTCTTTCAACAGTGGTTGGCACTGGCCAGGTACGTCCGGGGTGGACACTTTCAGTCAGACGGATTGGCGGGCGGGAGCACGTCAACTGGTGCAACCCGCCTTTCCGGATCGATGATCGGAAGGCTCCTGCTGTTTCTGCAGGCTGAAAGGGCTGCGGCCTGCATTGTGGCCCCGGTCTGGACATTCCAGCCGTGGTGGGTCTTGCTGTGTCCCGACGGGGTAAACTTAGCAGACTGTGTGGTTCAGTGGACGGAGCTCCAGCCGTCTGCGGACACGTTCCTCCCTGGTCTCGGAAGAGCCAATGGGGCTACGGTCCTGGGTCCTCCTCTTGCGGGTCTCCTTTGATGAGAGGGAGCCCGCAGGCCCTGGGGTCCTGTGTACCTTGGGAGGGTGCAGGGCTTGTGAGTTGTGACTGGGGTAGGGGTATGAGATGGGGGCTGCCCTTCATGCAGGCATCATAGGCACTGGGGAGCAGTGGGCTGGGCTGCAGTTCTCCGAGGCGGACCCGCTGGAGATGCAGTTGCGGGCAGACATGCTCTTGGTGGTGTCTGGCACCCGTGAGGCGAGCACCATGCGGGGCTACTCGCGGGTGTACGTACGGTACCAGGCTTTCTGTCAGGACCGTGACCCGCCCAGGGTGCCTGTTCCAGCCGATCCAGTCACCGTGGCTATGTACTTACAGTACATAGCCAATGCGGCCAACTTTCTCTGTGGTGAAGACCGCTTCGGCTATGGTCTTCACTGCTCATGACTTGGCTCTGGTCCCGGCGGACCGGAACCCCACTTATTCTCACCGGCTGGTGGCCGCGGTGCGGGAGGCGGCTCACAGGAGACTGGGGGACAGACGGCTCAACAGGAAGGAGCCGTTGGAGTTTGCTTTTGTGCAGAGTGGTGCCCGTTGCTGGTTGATGCTGGGAGGGGTCACTCGGCAGATGTTTGCTAGCGTACACTGGGTTTGGACATGTGGACAGGCTTTTGGCGGTATGACTGTGCGGAGAAGGTGAGGCTGCGGGATATGAAGTTCTGTGAGACCCACATGACCACCTTCCTGGAGAAGCGGAAGACAGACAAGTACAGGTATGGTCAGCTGGTGGAGGTTGCTCGGGCGGCAGAGGGGCAGCCTTTGTGCCCGGTGGAGGTCAGTCAGAGGTGGGTCGGATACTCAGATTGCACGGGGGGTGCAGCCCGATGAGCCACTGTTTCAGCAGATCGATGGCAGGCGGTTTCAGCGGGACCCGTCGGCTGACTGCCTGCCGGGGAAGAGGCCGGATTATCCTCAGCTGAGGAGGTACCTGTTCAGGATGCTTGGTGAGGCCTCTGGGCTAGACCCCGAGGCTCTGAGGCAGCTGTATGGAGTAGGGGACCCAGTCCCTGCGGCCTGGTGGGGCCACGGCGGTGGCTGCGGCTGACCAGGTTACTGACTTCGAGTTCAATCAGTACGGGGGCTGGAGCTCGTCGGCGGCTGCGGCCACCTACAAGGCTACCAACCTCAACCGCAGGCTGGCGGTGTCCAGGAGCATGCCGCATGCTCAGCAGAGTAGGCGGCCCTTCTTGTCTGGTTGCGTGTCTTGCTGCCATGCATTGTACGAATCGTGCACTGCTTTGTGGTGACCGTTGTGTGCTTGCACCGGCCGGGTTCCATACACATATGTGTCATATGTGTCATGCAAGCTGGGCTACAGTAGAAGTCGGGATATAAGAAAGTCGACCTATAAGAAAGCAGCCGCTGGGTTTTTGCCAAAAAATTAAGAAAAAGAAAATGAGCCAGCCGCTGGCGAAGTCACGGAGACCCACCCAAAAGTCCCCATATTAAGAAAGTACACACGCTGGAAGTATGAAATATTATGCATATATTATGGCCATAAAGCATTGATTTAAGAAAGTCCGCGCTAGTGTTTTGAAAGTAAATAATGGAAACAGATTATATTATGCTCCTGCAACTATGTTTGTCCAGGTGTACAATAAGGCAAATATTGGGTACTCTGGAGAACTTATTTCTTGTAATGTTATTAATCAATGAAGTGGACACGGTAATTCAGCAAATATAACGATTTGCCTAGCACTGCAAGATAGTGCAGGGCATACACGCAGTACCAACATCAGTGTGCTAATGCTCCACGTCGTTGGAAACTGGCGCTGAGATAGTACACGTAATGTCGAGGCACAAGCGCTTCTGCGCAAGAAACTCGTCCCTGTTAAAAATATCATCTTGGAAAAACGACTTCAGCTCTCTTAACTCAGACATCAAACTCGCACTGAGATCATACACATGACCTTCTCTCCCAAGCAGCTTAGCCTTCTCGGCCTTACACTCGGGT
>LGRX02027013.1:0-39899 GCA_001247695.2 Cymbomonas tetramitiformis
GCTGATGAGGCCGGCGAGCCCCAAGCTCCGGGCGAGTGCACCCGTCCCGACGGGACGCATCGCCACGCGCCCACAAGGAGGCCCACCCTTGCATGCGTGTCGCCACGAGGTGAGCACACCGAGGTGCTCACCCGCGCCCTCCCCTTAGGGCCACCGAGAGTGAAGCGTCCGGGAGCGGACCGCTTTTCTTTTGGGGGGGAGAGAGCGCGCCGCGAGTGGCAGATGGTAGCCACCGCGAGCGCGCCAGGCGCACCGCCGTGAGGCAGCAGCTCTCGCTGTGCTGTCTCGGGCTGCGTGACGCGCCGCTGCCCTGCCAGGCACACCAGACGCATGGTGCCTGGGAGTAGCGCGCAGCGTGTGCACCGCGTCCAGGCGCATCGGGCCTCCTTGCAGAGGTTGATGCGCGTGCCTGGGAGCAGCACACCGCGAACGCATGCTCCGCCGCCGAGCGCGGAGCGCGGCACCCACACTCGGGGTGCTGATGAGACCGGCGAGCCCCAAGCTCCGGGCGAGCGCACCCGTCTCGACGGGACGCATCGCCACGCGCCCGCAAGGAGGCCCACCCTTGCATGCGTGTCGCCACGAGGTGAGCACACCGGTGCTCACCCGCGCCCTCCCCTTAGGGCCACCGAGAGAGTAGCGTCTGGGAGCGGACCGCTTTTTCTTTTGGGGGGGAGAGAGCGCGCCGCGAGTGGCAGATGGCAGCCGCCGTGAGCGCGCCAGGCGACAGGTGAGAACCTGTATAATCCATCCACCAGAGCAGTGGCTCTAGCCTCGGCATAGCCAGGCGACAGGTGAGAACCTGTATAATCCATCCACCAGAGCAGTGGCTCTAGCCTCGGCATAGCCAGGCGACAGGTGAGAACCTGTATAATCCATCCACCAGAGCAGTGGCTCTAGCCTCGGCATAGCCAGGCGACAGGTGAGAACCTGGATAATCCATCCACCAGAGCGGTGGCTCTAGCCTCGGCCATGCCAGGCGGCAGTTGGAGATCTGGATAAAAGCTCTGCGCATCCCGAGGAGGCGGTAGGGGTTTAAAACCTTTCCTCCGGGCCGGCATCCCGAGAACTGTCAGGTAATTGGCAAACCTATTGTCATCACCTGTAAGTGTACCGTGTTGGAAGGTTTGAAACCTTGAGCGTGGTAATGGATGTGAGATCTCGAGCCTTGGGGGAGCCTGGTAGTGCAGATGGCAGACCGGTGAGAGGCCGACCCTTGTGCTTAAGAGGTTGATCTCCTTATTGCGGTGTGTCTTGGGAAGTGTAATGTCATCCCAGACAACAGGCGGCTGAGACCTGTATAATCATCCTGAGCAACAGTAGAAGATCTGTATAAAAACTTTACTGGTCCGACGTGGTCAGCGTGGACGTGACCTTCCCTAAGGGGGGGGGAGTTGTGCTAGGAGGCAAGCACAAGAGCAAGAAAAACGGCTAAGTACAAAACGCAAGAGTACTCAGTACGGAGTACAGTAGGACCGATCAGAATGATGTTGATGTGAGGTGCCTAGCCTGTTGTACGGAGTACTCAGTACAGTTGAGTTATGGAGAGAGTTCCTGAATGCATAAGAACTCTAAGTGTAACCAGTTTCGGAGATGAGAAACTGAGAAAAGTAACGTAAAAGTAAAGAGCCGTATCAGCTGTATAATTGTATTGAAAGCATACATTGAAAGCATAACTTGAAGTGAATATCGAAATCATATTCCGGATAGTTGACCGCCGTAGTATCGAAATCATACCTCGTGTGGTCGTTTAATAAGTGTAGAATAGTATAAGTCCGAAACCGTAAATAAGAGAAGAGCAAGAGTGGAGACTCCTACACTTCTAAGCTCAAACACATTGCGGTTCGGTACCACGCGGTTAGGAACTGGTGTCAGGGGCCCCTCAGGAAGTTTACACCGGTCTGGATTCCGACTGATGACAATCAGTCTGACATTTTCACAAAAGCCCTTCCTATCACCAAACACGGGGTTCCCATTATTGACAAGTTCACTGCCCGCCTCTTGGATATCAAGGACCGGCGTGTTAAGCTGGAGGAGAAGCTACGAGCAGCTGAAGCACAGAAGCTGTATGCCCAACAGCAACAACTACAACAACAGCAACGACAGGATGAGATCGTCCTAGCATCACTGCAGCGGCAGAACTTGATAGGGTGACCCGAGGCGAGGGAAGGTGGGCCTCTGCGAGCATGTCTATTTCTAAAGACCCGGAGGCACCAATAGGACCAGTTCTTGCCAATGCAAATGCCTGATATGCTATTCTCTGCTGGCTCCGTTTCTGAGTATTATGATATATTGCTTGTCTGACATTATCATGCCACTGCCACACACATCCACATAATGTGGTGGTGTCACGGGGGACTAGATATACCGTACTGCCCCCTGTATGACATTCCTCGATGCATGTGACAGATGACTGCATTATTATTCGGCTCGAGACCGCGAGTCATAGCGACAGAGACCGCGAGTCACAGCGATAGTGACTGCGAGCCACGTGTTAGAGTACTCGAGCATCACCGTAGCCGTACTCGTACAGACTTACACAGCGCACGTAGCATAAGCTACTTAGACTCTCAGACTCTCATATGTCATATCTTTACAGACATATTATCACCGTTTCAGCCTCATATTTTTGCGTACAGCGATAGTATTAAAACACGGATATATAGAATATTCTACCCTATATGTGTTTCAAACTATCTATTAATTCACCCGCCTGGATCCCGCCGTTCCAGGGAAGCCATGCGGCGGACGGAGCCCTACATGTGCCACCCAACGGTGGTGCGCGCAATGATGCTTAGCAATTTCACCTAGCCTTCCTTGATCGCAAGTTGCTTCGGGCCGACGCCCCCTCACGGCTTGCCGTAGTTAGTTGGATTTCAGAGGTCCCCATGGGCCTGTAACAATTTGTATCCCCGTAGGGGTTAGGTGTGTGAGAGATTTTCCTGTGGTTGTTGGCACCTCACCTCTTCGGGGTGAGGTGGTGTCATGGGGACAGAGACTTTGGCCCCCCACACTGGGGGGCACCTCTGCCCTCATTGTCACCCCTCGATTTGAGGTTCCAGGTCGCAGCCTGCGGGTTTTGCTCTCCGATAATAAAATACTCTCCGTATTCTATTATCTCATCTTAGTCTGCAATGATAGCCGGCATGTTTTCCACTGCACCATTGTAGGAGCTCCGTTCAGCATATATATATATATAACATGTAGTCAGCTTCACTCTCAGCCTCTTGCTCCTGCGTGAGGTCTGGATAGCGTGGGTCTGCCCGAGTCGTGGCCAGGCTGGCTGGCGTGACGGGCTCCACCTCGGCTGGCTCTTCAACACTGGACCACTCGCCTCTGGTTGCAACGTTGGCCTCCCGCTGGCTGCGTGACGTCGCTTGCAGCAGGCCCAACATCTGGTTCGTTATGGACGTGCCGGGAGCAGGTGGTTCGAACAATGAGTTCTCTGCGCGCAGGCTGACTCGTCCAGTGACCTCTACTTGCATAAGCGCGCTGGGTCGCAGGATGCCCGCTTCCACCATGGACTGGCAGCGTGCCTCCAACATCTCCTTCTCCTCCTGGTTGAACCTTCTCAGCCTGAGATCTTCTAGAAATGATGCCAGACTATCCACCAGCTCGGGGTGATTTCGTAGGAATGCGCACGGTGCAGGTGCACACCTTTCTCCTGAGAGGGCCAGGCGGTCCTCTCCCCAGGTGTCCGGAGACACAGCCTCACGTGGAAGTGGAGTACAGTCTTCGAAGACGGGGGCAAGAGTGCGCTCTGGCGTAGCACCGTCGTCGAAGATCTCAGTCGCCAGGCACACCCTGGGGTCTTCGTTCCTCTTGCTCCTCGCATCAGCAGGCGGCGTCAACTCGATCAACGGCAGCGTGACCTTCTCCCTCATGCCCAGTGACACCGCGGCCTCAGAGGTGGCGATGCCTCGGTAGAGATCGATGGTCAGCTTGAGTGCGTTCTTCAGAGGTCCCGTGCCCACCAGGAAGTCCCACGTGGTGTCGTTGGTGTATGTGACAAAGGCATGAAGTCGATGCAGCGTCATATATGGGGTGCCCGCGGCGAGGACCACATCCACGTAGCAATACTTGGTGAACTCTGCAGGGCTGCCGTCACACCTGGCCACTCTGGCCCCTGTCTCCGCATCGAAGATGGTCAAGCCAAGCCTGTTGACCGTTCTGATGGGGATGATGTTGCAATTGGCTCCGGTGTCTAGAAGGAGCGCTTTGTACAACATGAGCAGACCCCCAGAGGCCACCAGAGCCATCCCTTGTGCCAGAGCCTCGTTCAGAAGCTTGCACACAGGCTGGACCTGCGCCATGGCAGTGAGCTGCTCTTCTGTGAGACCACTGAGCATCTTCTTCTTCAACTGCTCGTACGCTTTGGCCTCCATGGTCCCTGCGTGTAGCTCGCCCCTCTCGCTGAAGTCCTTCATCCCAAAGCTCTCCTGGACTGTGGCCGCTGCAGCGGCGACACGCACCGTAGTTCTCCCCTTCCTGGGTAGCTCCACCATGTCCTCCGGCATCTCGTCCAGGGGGATCTCCTCCTCATCGCTGTCGTCGCCCGACTCCATGCCTGGGCAGTCGTCGTCTTCGTCGCTGTCGTCACCATTCTCTTCGCCACTGCCCTGACAGTCTGCTGCTAAGGCTGTTGGCATAGGTAGGTGGTCGCCAGGTTTTACGACATGTGACGCAGTCCGCAAAGCTCCCAGAATGAAAGTTGGTGACAGTGTCATGAGCGTTGGGAATTATACACAGGATCTCGCAGAGCTCGAGCTCCCAGAGTGTAAGTTGGTGACAGTCTGACAGAGTGCAAGTTGGTGACAGTCTGAGACAGTGCAGTGCCAGTGCAGTGCAAGGTCACAGGACACGGTGACGATGACGCCCGCAAAGCGTTGTCGTTGTCGTCGTCGACACGTTGTGTTCAGATAGGTGGTCGCCAAGTTTCACGACATGTGACGCAGCCTGCAAAGCTCCCAGAATGCAAGTTGGTGACACAGTCACCAAAAAGAAAGTGTACGAACAGAGGGGGTTATTGGGGCGGAGCCCCTGCTCGACTCAATCTGGAAAAAAGAGTGTACGAACAGGGGGTGTGGGGGGGCGGAGCCCCCACTAAATCAATCTGGAAAAAAACAAAGTGTACTTACGGGGGGTGTGGGGGGCGGAGCCCCTGGGAGCTGAGTCTGGAAAAAAAAAAGAGCGTACTTACGAGGGTGTGGGGGGCGGAGCCCCTATTTCGACTTCAGTCTGGAAAAAAAAAAGTGCAGTTAAAAACAGAGGTACGCGAAAAACAAGGACTGCAAACGAAAAGGACATAAATTGCAAAAACGGTCACGATTCTGCAAAAGCCGACACTGGCGCGTCAGACGAACGAGTCAGTCAACGATGAAAACAACGACACGATATGACATGGAAACTAATGACGATGATGATGATGACGGAATAGCAGTGCGACGATGAGAGCGTGACATAAAATTCTCGCCCGAGAATTTGGAATTCTCGCCCGAGAATTTGGAATTCTCGGGCGAGAATTGAAATGACGATGACACCCGAATGGTGTCATGGCACAAATTTCCAGTGTCGGCTTTTGCAGAATCGTGACCGTTTTTGCAGTTCCTGTCCGTTTTTGCAGTTCTTGACAGTGGTGAGCGTTTATAGGAATAGTGGAAAGCCTAAAGGGTTACGAAACTTTCAGTGAACTGCTGTAATATCCTATTGGATATTATATCTCTTTCTTTAAAAAATTTTGTATATTTTTACGCACTTACGCAATGGAAGACTTTACCCAAGACGTGGACGATTCTTTGGTACGCTTCGCGCGTTGTCTGAAATTGTGAGCGATCTTTGTTCTTTGCCTTTGTTGCGATCTTTGTTGTTGTTTGCTTACTTCATCTTTGCAACGAAAGTTTGCGGACCAACGGTCGGAACCTTCGTTTGCAATTCATACCAGGCCTGCGGCTCTATGAGCGAGGCTTCATCATACTAACCTACAACCTTTGACTCATAGTCGAGGTTGCATTAGGTGTTAGGGTATGAGTTCAATTTTAAGCCTAATGGGCGGAAGCGCTGCTGAATTTTTCCGTTATTAAAGGGTTTCTTGTGCTTGGTGCTTGCAGCGTTTGCCTCGCAAGAGTGGACCAGTGGAACCACTTGAGCAAGCATATGAGGAGCGATGCCTTGCGGAGGTCCAAAAAGGTGCTATACCCGTTGTCATCCTATCAAGAGTGGAAAGCGAGAACTTCTACAAGGGTACCTTGTATAAACTTCTTCGTAAGTACGTGATCCACTCGCAAGGGTGTAACTTCGTCGCGCTAGTCGCGACGTGTGGGGACGTTGACTTGGGGAATGGGCCGAAGTGCTTGGGGTTGGTGGTACTTGGGCCATTCTTTTCCTTGCGTTTACCCGAATTCCCCCACCCCAGCCCTTGGACAAGAGCAGAATACGCAAGTTTGAGAGACGATCGGTTTAAGCTCATGGCTCTTACTTTGAAGGCCCAAGACCAAAACAAGCGATGGGAAAGCCCATTCTTCAACCCTCTCAAAGTGCATGCGTCCGCTTACGCGTATCGCGTGCAAATGATTCTGGCTCTTCCTGACTCAAGCGATGCCAAAAAACCTGAAGGGGTCCTGGAAAAAACAACGTTCGAACGTGAGGTGAAACTCCTCGTGGCCAATGGCCAAGTCAACGACAAAGACGAACCGCGTTTTTTTCGGTTCTTGAAAGATCTTTTGGAGCCACGACGCTACAACAAAATGAACGCGCGTCCATTGCAAGTGTTTGGCCCGCAAGAGCTTGCCCCCACTCGCTTGTCCAATGAGGAATTCAACCTTCTTTTCTTTGGCGGAATGAGCGCTTCCCAAGCAAGCGGCTTTTTTTCCGAGAGGCGTGGAACGAGCATGGACACGCCTTTGGCATTGGAGCCTTCCATTGTTGGCGTGGAGCCCGGCATCTGTCGCGTGGTTCATGAGTTGAGCCCGCCGGACATTTCCTTCCTTGTGCACTATCTGAAAAGCAAGGCTCATGCGTGTTCGGGTGGGCGTGCATCCACAAGCCCCATCTCAACTTGGTTTCGGGTTGGGGTGATTTCCAACAACATCTTCACAAACCGGCTCTCATCCCAAGGTGTCCAACCACCGGACTTGGTCACCGCCAAACTCTTCGCGTTGGTGGGCGAAGAGGTGAATCGGGCGATCACGTTGCCAATCCCCTTTCAAGTTGATGCGGTGCAAGCACACATGCTCCCCGCTTGTTACAACCTTGGAAATGTACCCGTCCAATTTCCTTTCGTCGATGGTATATGCAAGGATTCCTTTTTCCTCGACACCGTTCGAGCTCTTTTATTTGTTTTTGAGTCTCCGCAAGAGACACCCGCCCCCGAGGAAGCACACCCTCCCGCGGAAGCGGTTGTTCCGGCCGAGTTCGAGGATCTTATGGCTCAAGCGGCCGCGGCGGTAGAGCCTTCTCAGGTTGCCTCCGAGCCCGCATCCGACTCCACCTTTCGCATCCCGCGGGTTTTCTCCGCGGTAGATACCGCTTTGGAAATGGAGGTCAAGTTTCAAGGTGCTCAAAAGATTCTTGTTGGAAATGGTCGGTTGCTAGTTTTGACGGGTGACATTGCGGCTTCCCATATCCGCCTCCACAAAATGAAAAGCAACATGGGGTTCCGAGGTGTTTTTGTGTTTCACCAATTTGACATGAACACTCTTATCCGCACCAATAGGAACTTGAAAAGATACAATGACTAACCCTCCGTGTGAACTAGCTTCTATCTTGAATAGCATTTTATCGTGTATAAGCTTTTTGCTTTAGCAATAACAACTAGCATTTTATTTTGTGTAAGCTTCTTGCTTTAGCATTATTACCTATCATGTTATCTTGTATTATATACCTGCCGTGTTCTCTAAGACACCGAAGTCCGATCGAAGTTTGATCATAGTTAACATATATCACTTGTTTAGAACTCATATATCTACACGCATATATATCTAGATATATATATTAATCTCGTGTGGTGCGGTGCGTGTGGGGAATTCTTATTATTTACGGCTCGTATATAGCCACAAGATATGGGTATCAGATTTTGGGTTTCACTTATGCTATCACAACAAACAATATATCGTTATGTTCGTCTATAACAAACCTTTATGTATGCAAGGTTTCATTCCAAAAGACCTCGTGACTCAAAAGTTATTCACGGTCAAGATACCCTATTATTCACGGCTCGTATATAGCCACAAGATATGGGTATCAGATTTTGGGTTTCACTTATGCTATCACAACGAACAATATATCGTTGTGTTCGTCTATAAAATCCCTTTATGTATGCAAAGTTTCATTCCAAAAGACCTCGTGACTCAAAAGTTATTCACGGTCAAGATTCCCTATTATTTACGGCTCGTATATAGCCACAAGAAATGGGTATCAGATTTTGGGTTTCACTTATCCTATCACAACGAACAATATATCGTTGTGTTCGTCTATAAAATCCCTTAATGTATGCAAAGTTTCATTCCAAAAGACCTCGTGACTCAAAAGTTATTCACGGTCAAGATACCCTATTATTCACGGCTCGTATATAGCCACAAGATATGGGTATCAGATTTTGGGTTTTACTTATGCTATCACAACAAACAATATATCGTTGTGTTCGTCTATAAAATCCCTTTATGTATGCAAAGTTTCATTCCAAAAGACCTCGTGACTCAAAAGTTATTCACGGTCAATATACCCTATTATTTACGGCTCGTATATAGCCACAAGATATGGGTATCAGATTTTGGGTTTCACTTATCCTATCACAACGAACAATATATCGTTGTGTTCGTATATAAAATCCCTTTATGTATGCAAAGTTTCATTCCAAAAGACCTCGTGACTCAAAAGTTATTCACGGTCAAGATACCCTATTATTCACGGCTCGTATATAGCCACAAGATATGGGTATCAGATTTTGGGTTTCACTTATGCTATCACAACGAACAATATATCGTTGTGTTCGTCTATAAAATCCCTTTATGTATGCAAAGATTCATTCCAAAAGACCTCGTGACTCAAAAGTTATTCACGGTCAAGATACCCTATTATTTACGGCTCGTATATAGCCACAAGAAATGGGTATCAGATTTTGGGTTTCACTTATCCTATCACAACGAACAATATATCGTTGTGTTCGTCTATAAAAGACCTTTATGTATGCAAAGTTTCATTCGAAAAGACCTCGTGACTCAAAAGTTATTCACGGTCAAGATAGCCTATTATTTACGGCTCGTATCTAGATATATATATATATATATATATTAGTATCGTGTGGTGCGGTGCGTGCGGGGAGTTCTTATCACACATATGTGAGCGTGTCGTGTCGTGCGGTGCATAGTTAACACACGCACACATATTTATATTTATATATAAGTCTAGTGTGCCGCGTTGCGTGCGGGGAATTGTTATCACACACACACACACACACATATATATATATAGATATCTAGATTAATCCCGTTTTCCTGCGGGCTTCCTTGCAGCTCCCGACAGCACGACATCGAAATATTGCCAATGCGGTAAAACGGACAGTCGTGGTCAACTCGTAACCTGCAAGAATAAGGAACCCGACCATCAGCCCGGCCAATGCAAACGGTTGGCTGTCGCAAAGCTGCTACGATGCTATCGATGCAACAACAGTCCCAAGCTAAAACGGAAAGCAACGGAGGAAGCCGTGAAGCTGGACGATTTCGATCGCGAAAATGCCATAGGCTTCGCCACCCCCTTCACCGTGCCTCTCCCCGAAGACACCGTGAAACATCTTGGAGAGCGGCACGCGAGTATGTGGACGGACAGCTTGTCCAAGGTCGAAGATTGGAGTAAGCCTGGAGTACTTGACGGGGCCGTACCGTTGACCGGAGGGAAATTGGAAGTTTTTCACACTTCTTCGGGAGGCGGAAACTCGAACGTCAATACCACCTTCTACGATACCCTCCTTGACGAGGAAGACCGAAGGCATTTGGACATTTTCGTGGAACACGTGAAGGCATACACCACACAACACGTGAAGGGTAACTACACTCTTGAGAACTCCGCGTTTTTGATCAACATGGACCTTCAGCAACAACGCAAAAAGAAGCACGTCATTCTCTCGACGCTAACGGGGTGGCAACCATGGCATCTGGACCAACCTTTGAACAGACCCCTCGACGCGCCCGCCCATCACTTGGCGGTTATCGCATATCTTGGCCCATCCTCTCCGACGCGAATTTGCACGGCCCCACACGTGTCGGTGCACGAGATGTGTCAACGATTGGGCGCGTCCACGCTTCAAGGAATCAGCCCCGCCATGTTGGCTAGCGACAGGGATTTCATGGAGCAGTATCCGCTCATGCTCCCCAAGGAGCACCTCGACGCCTTCGCTGCCAATGTAGGCGGAAAGACACAAGTGCAGCTGGGCGATGGCGCCCTTGTGGGTGGGGTACACCAAGGGGTGGCCAACGCGGATCGCACGCCTCGTGTGGTTTTCTCCGCGAACTTGGCCTTGCGTGGTGTGGACTCCTACAACCCGGATGTGCAGTACAATCCGATGAACACGGCTTTGTACTGGGGGTTTTGGGAGTTCGGCGTCAAGGAGTACGTCAAATACCTCTCAGCCGGCACGGACCTCGCCTCAACATGTGCTCCCGAACACAAGAAGATTCTCGCATCCTTGGCGGTGGATGTTTCAAAGGTTTCGAAGAAGGCAGTTGACTGCGCCGCAAAACTAGGAAAGTAGGAGGGCACGGACCTCGCTTCCACATGCGATGCCCGACACCAGATGATTCTCAAGTCCTTGGCGGTGGATGTTTCAAACGGCTTGAAGAAGGCAGATGACGGCGCCGCAAACAGTTAGGAAAGTAGGAAAGTAGGAAAGCTACGAATAACTAGGCGAAATAACGGGACACTCGAAACACCTAGATGTAAAACCGTACTAACTTTTTAAAGTGTGTATTCATATGGACATGCTACTACACATCACCCTCGTGTCTCCGCTTGGTGTGTCGCCAGCCATGTTGTGCCTGGCAAACTTGAATTCGCTCTGCGTTATTTAAGACCGTGCATTCCGGTTTGAGATTTTGAAATATGCACGCTTGATGCATGTCTCGGATATATTGTGAGTTGCTTCCGGTTTCTTTATATTCATGTCTGTGATATCGTGAGTATCGATATTTCATATTCCGGATTTCATTTGTTCATGGAATATCTTATCATATGGTTGATATTTGCAGTATGGCTATCCTCTAATGCACATTTGTTTTGTTAATGGGCTTAGTCTGGAAAAAAAGTGTACTTACGGGGGGGTGTGGGCACCCCTCCCACAGGGCTTAGTCTGGGGAAAAAGGTGTACTTACGGGGGGTGTGGGGCGGAGCCCCCCCACTGGGCTCAGTCTGGAATCCGTGATTGCTACTGAAATTGTGCATTAATGAAGTTTCCGATGTTGATAACGTTTCGCAAAAACATTCCGTAGTAACGGGGGGAGCCCCCCCCTGCCTGCCTTGACCCTCGAAAACATGCGAGAATATTTCACACAATAGCCGATTTCGATGGTAGTATGTATTCATCCGTGCTTGACGACTCCCGAAAATATGTTGTAAATCTTCTCATGCCGTGGCAATAGTTCCGCATATTTTCGGTGGTCCAACATTCTTAACTTTGGGTATTCGGTGTCTTTGATATACAGGCAATTGAAGATTGGTGACTCTGCCTGATGGGAATCCGGAGCGTCATTGCAACTTTAGCCATTATGATCAACAAGCGGCTCATACGGGCCTTATTATGTTTGATGGTGTACTCCGCCGCGAATCCTACTTCTCATGATGCGATCTTCGACGAGAGCATCGCTCCCATGGGGTACGTGGTCCCCATCACGAGAACCCCTTCCTCCACGACGCCCGCACAGGTGGCACTCGCCACGACGGCCGGTGTTGGGCAGCAAAGGATACCGAACGCGTCGTGGAGGCGCGAGCACTTGCAACGGACTCGTAAAAGCCGTATTTTCGCGTCCCGTGAACGACAACGTGCACGGTTGATGGGACGCGCCAGTTCCCCACAAAGAATTCGTCAACGGGCTGTGGCTATGGACATCGACCATGCTATGTCCGCCATCATTCCTCCCTCCGCCGATGCGGCCGTGGCGACTACGGGTGTGCGCGAGGCACCGATACTTCGAGCTGACCATGCCCCTGTCCAAGCACCGCCTTCCGCCCCTGAGGTCGACGATCCACTACCTTGCACCCAACTTGCTCGGCGGGCCGTGGCCATGCTCCTCGACAACGGTATGTTACCTCCTACGGCCGCCACCGTTCCTCCCTCCGCCGATGCGGCCGTGGCGACTACGGGTGTGCGCGAGGCACCGATACTTCGAGCTGACCATGCCCCTGTCCAAGCACCGCCTTCCGCCCCTGAGGTCGACGATCCACTACCTTGCACCCAACTTGCTCGGCGGGCCTTCGCCATGCTCCTCGACAACGGCATGTTACCTACGGCCGCCACCGTTCCTCCCTCCGCCGATGCGGCCGTGGCGACTACGGGTGTGCGCGAGGCACCGATACTTCGAGCTGACCATGCCCCTGTCCAAGCACCGCCTTCCGCCCCTGAGGTCGACGATCCACTACCTTGCACCCAACTTGCTCGGCGGGCCTTCGCCATGCTCCTCGACAACGGTATGTTACCTACGGCCGCCACCGTTCCTCCCTCCGCCGATGCGGCCGTGGCGACGACGGGTGTGCGCGAGGCACCGATACTTCGACCTGACCATGCCCCTGTCCAAGCACCGCCTTCCGCCCTTGAGGTCGACGATCCACTACCTTTAACCCAACTTGCTCAGCGGGCCTTCGCCATGCTCCTCGACAACGGTATGTTACCTACGGCCGCCACCGTTCCTCCCTCCGCCGATGCGGCCGTGGCGACTACGGGTGTGCGCGAGGCACCGATACTCCGAGCTGACCATGCCCCTGTCCAAGCACCGCCTTCCGCCCATGAGGTCGACGATCCACTACCCACCACTCAACTTGCTCAGCAAGCCGTGGCCATGCTTATCGACGAGGGTATCTTTCGCCCCTTTCAAGCGGCCGCCTCCGTCGCCTCTGGGCCCGCTCAGCCCGACCCCGCTGTTGTGCTGCGTCAACCTCCTCTCGCCGACTCTTTCTACCCCGATTATGGCGGAACACTTACGCAGATCGCGCAGCAAGCCGTGGCCATGCGCATCGAAGGCGGTTTCTTGCCGCCTCCGGCTGTCGACGCTGCTCCCAAATTTATGCAGGCGGCCGCCTCAGTCGCCCCCAGGCTTGGTCCGCCCGACCCCATGGTTGTGTCACGTCAACCACCTTTCGACATATCCCACCCCGATGCAAGCGGAACTCTTACGCAGTTCGCGCAGCAAGCCGTGGCGATGCGCACTGAAGGCGGCATATCTCCTCCTCCGGCGGTCGACGCTGCTCCCAACTCTCTCCAAGCGGCCGCCTCAGTCACCACCGGGCTAGCTCAACCTGACGCCGTTGCTGTGCTATGTCTCCCACCTCTCGACATATCCCACCCCGATGATGGTGGAACACTCACGCAGATCGCACGGCAAGCCGTGACCATGCGCATCGACGCCGGCGTATCGCCCCCTCCGGCCATCGCCGCGGAGCCCTTTATCTTTCAGGCGCCCGCCTCGGTTGCCACCCTCAGTACTCCACGTTCGCGCCGAAAGTCTTCGACTCCTATTCGACGTTCTTCTAATTCGCCTGGATTGCAAACGACCACCCCACGTTCCGAACCCTTGTCCAAGACTTCCGCTCGGGTTGAGCCACTAAGTCCTCTACGACCGCTTACTTTATTCCAAGCTTTCAGGGGTGGGTGTGATACCACTCGATCTGCGCGTTTAACCACGACGGATAATCCTACGCCTACCCCACCGCCGATACCATCTCCGAGTACGGTTCCTTGCATCTCGTCGCCTGCGCATGCACCAAGCCCGATGGACCGTTTACTCCCCGGGCGAATGCTAAATGACGAAATTGTGGATTTGTATCTAGCGTACCTACGTCACGTCGAGAAGCAACGACAATCATCTGGCCAGGCCCCACGTATCCACTATTTCTCGGCTAGGTTTTATACGAAGTTAACGGAAGTATTCAACCCCGACCATCGGACGCACGCGGTGCAACTAGTGGGAGACACGTTCGTGGACATTACACCACCTGGTTCTCAGGAGCCCATGGCCATTGACCCACAAGCCGCCCCCGTGTACAGCCGCAATGTGCGCAGTTGGAATACCGAGCGCGCATTGGGGTATGACATAACGTGTTGCGATATCTTCATGGTGCCTATCCACCATCCTGGGGACCCGGGGCATTGGTCATTATTCGTGGTTGACGTTCCACGGAGCTGCATCACCAAGTACGATTCCATGTGCAACGTGCACCATCCCGAGGATACTTGCTTCATCAATCTAGAAACATTTATGCGTGAGGAATTCGCCGCACACAATTCTGCACGCCTCCCGGGTGTCACTTGGTGTAGGCAGACCGCTGTTGACGCCCCTCAGCAACATAACAACATCGATTGCGGGGTCTACGTGCTGCTCAACGCCACATTTATTTCTAAAGACGAACCTCTCAGCTATACCTTCGTTAACATCGCCGCCGCCAGATCCACCATCTCCGAGCGCATCTTGAGGCACGGTGAACAGTTGTCGACTGAGCGACACTTGCGTATGAAAGGCCGAGGGCTGGCTGGAAAGCGTCGTAGCTCCCTTACATCATCCTCACCATCGATTTATACCCCGAGAACCTTGCGGCGGAGCTCCAACGCTCGTCGCCAACGAGCCCGACGCTCCCAGCCCGGGGTGATGGAAAGCGTGGCTCAAGGCCAACGAGACCGACGCTCCCAGCCCGGGGTGAAGGAAGCCGAGGCTCAAGGTGAACGAGACCGACGCTCCCAACCCGATGATCACATCTCGCCGCATTATTCCATCTCACCGCATGGTCACATCTCACCGCATGATCACATCTCACCGCATCATTACATCTCACCGCATTATTTCATCTCACCGCATCATTTCATCTCACCGGGGTGAAGGAAGGCGAGGCCGCAGGAGCGCAGCAGAAACGTCAAGATGAAAGGCGAGACGAGTTAGAACGGCGAATGCGCGTAAACGAAACCCTCCCAAAAGCTTCAGCCTTCCCAACCCCGCAAGACTTGGCGGGATTCGAGCAATGGCCAAACATCGCGGTCGCTGCCTTATGGGAGAGCACTGGCATCGCACGATACCGCCGACATGAAGACATTTCCGATCCGGATGTACGGGAAAGTTATGTGAAAGAGATTGACGCCGCGGTGGTGACGGACGATATTTTGCAGCGATGTGTGAGTGCGTATGTGGACAGTACGTCTAATAAGCGGACTTTGGCTTCGTGTGCATCGTGTGGCATCCGTGATGTCGATCGTGAATACCGCCAAGATATCCCTTTGAGCGAGTTGCATGACTCGTGCGTCGAGCTTACACGGGTTGAGCGTGACGCTTACTTGGCGTTTGGAGCGTATCGTTCATGTTACTCTCGGTACGAGTCACGCCACGAAGGGCGTGTGTTTTATCTTCATCCGGACTTAGTGTATGTCAAAGCTAATGAGAATGCGATAGGCGTCGAGATGACCACATTGTGTTTGCCATGCCTCAATGTCGTCAAGAAGATGGATACCGACAAAAAGCCAGCACTTTCCATCGCCGCCGGACATGATTACGGTCATCCGTCGCGGGCCCCGTGCACGTACGATGGCTATAGTGGACTGCCTTCTTTACATCTCTTTGAGAAAATGGTGTTGCAACGCGTGGTTCCTTTCATGAACGTGGTCAAGCTTACTGTACCTAGTGGCTTCGACCACACATCCGCGCGCTCGGCCATTCGTGGACACGTTATCGCCATGCAACATGATGGTGCACAAATGCTTTGCGCTAACAGCCTGCCTCGGCTTGACTTGGATCGGGTATTATCATTCGTGTTTGTCGGCAAGGTTGGGCAATGGGCAGCGGCACGCCTGAAGTTAGCCCCGGCGTACAAAGAACTGCGTCCGGAAGTCGTATTTATGTGGTTAAAGGCCTTCATTCACATGGGGCATCCGGCATACAACGATTTCGATTTGCCGCGGACAACGAACGTCGTGCATCAAGGGAATGTCGATGTTACTGAGACGTCCATGCCGAGAACACGAATTTTGGACGACCGCGATCCACTGGTACTCGAAGCACTGCGTACGCTGCCCGACAGAGTACTAGATGCGTGTTTGGAGTATACCGATGACACTACAGTTCACATGGAGCGACGAGTTGGATCGGATGTCGCCCACGTACGGCCTCATGCGGACGATGAGCAAGGCTCTCAAGCAGCCGAGATCGAGGACGCCAGTGGAATTGGGAACGTGTTGCTTATGTCACGACCTGTTAACGAGAAGCAACCGGTGCAAGCCGTTATGGAAGCGGTTCAAGGAATATCTCCGGAAACGGATGCTGGTAGTGGGGAGCCTGATGAAGGAACGCATGGCGGTAAGCGCTGCTCCCACCTAGGCCTAGTCCTGACACAAATTATGTAGTGAGGGGCGGGGTGTGGGGGGCGGAACCCCCCCAGGGCGTTGTCTGAAAAAAGGTTTGTAGCAAGGGTGTGTGGGGGGCGGAGCCCCGGGCGCAGTCTTAAAAATAGTCTGGAGCAAGGGGGGTGTGGGGGGCGGAGCCCTCCACGGAGCATGATCTCAAAATCGAATTCCGGAGTAACAGAAGGGTGTGGGGCGGGCCCCACTGTATGGAAAGAGGGGTAACGGAGGGCGGAGCCCCCACTGGGCGCAGTCTTAAACACACCCACCGCCCCGTCCACATTCTTAAAATGATCCACTGATTCCCCGCATGATTTTGGCGGCCCGGCGGAAGTTTTTGAATGATTTCGTGTTGTTTGTTTTCAGGAACCTCGCCACCTCCACGCCAGGAAGGTTGTGCTCGTCCTGCGGCGGTGCAAGAGGTGCCGATCACTTTTGGCGACAAACCCGTCAACGAATTCACGGAGAACGATTTCTTCTTCTATGGAGCATTCCCGTGGTTATTTTTTACTGCGCACCATGGTTTGCCGAAGTCGTCATTGTCATCGCGCCATACACGGCATTTGTTATTGCAATATGACATCCGCTTCGACAACGCCGATGTTATTCTCACGTTATTCAATCAAGCCCAACGCCACGCAGCATGTCGCCAGGTCGCGGCGAAAGTAAAGTCGGATGATGCTTCCATCAATCGATTTATGGAGATCATTCGGCGACCCGATTTTCGAAAGGCCCTGGAGGAAGCGGCCAAGGACCCCGAAAGTGACGCCGCCAAAAAAACGTCTGGCGGAAATAACTCCCATCCTCCGATTGAGTGGCGGGACTGTCCCTTATGGGCCCGGCGAGCGAGCGCAGAACATCTCCAAGATGATGGCCATGAGTTACATGTATGGCAACCCCACCTTCTTCATCACGATATCCCCACCAGACATGGACAATATGCTCACCATCCGCTTCTGTAAGCCATCCTCGAAGGACCCCATGAAGCCGTCCGATGAGGAAGGCTTCGGATTTGCTATCCAAACCACGCCAGCACAACGCGCCGCCTTGTTAGCTGAACACCCCGCTGCCGCGGCCGAGAGTTTGAGAATTTTGATGAAGGCCGCGGTCGAAGGTCTTTTGGGGCTGCATCTCGAGGGAGACACAAAGAGAACGCAACCGCTGGGATCTCGGGATCCGTGCGTTTTTGGGGGCATGCTTGCCGCATTTTTGGCGGTAATTGAAGCCCAACAGCGGGGCGCTCTGCACTTACACGGTTGCCTCTTTGGATGCGCTATCGCCGGCATTATTTTGGAGAAGATAGCCGAGGATCCAGAGCTCGCCTCCAGAGCGGGAAAAGTGCTCGACACTATAGTGCAAGCACATTTGCCCACATGGGCGCATCAAGGAGTTCATGCACGCCGCGCCAAAGAGGACCCGGCAGAGAGAGCCGCACCTCGGCTCGCACTCTACGATTCCCCCTTACCGCTGGATCGGGAACCCGAGGTAATATGTTCTCCGTGCTATCAGAACGCTCCGCCGCCGGATGCGCCGCCGCCGGGTACTCGGAACGGCACTCCGTTCGATGTTCGCTGGGCTCGAGTGTCGGCTTATTCGAATCGTCATGACCGACACACCTTCACTTGTAGAAAGCCGCCAAACGGTCGATACGGTTGTCGCCTATGCATGCCTCAAGCTCTACGTACCCGGGATACTGGGCCAACCGAACTCATTATGGTTGGTGATGGCAATGATTCCTACGTGGATACCGAAGGAATTACGCGGTTCAACGTGATGGAGGCGGAGACTATTGCCCCCCGTGAACTTCGTGACCCTACGACTCTTAGCATCGATGCACCTTGTCGCAAACGCGTGTATATGATGGTAAGAACATTCTCGGAATCGAGCAACCTTAACACTCGCGGCTGGTCATAAGTTCGTCATTAACATTCACTGGTGCCGGTAACTGTTCAAGCAATTCTCAACGCAGCACAAGATCGTAGAGCTACAAAATTTTTAAAATTCTGATATTCTGAGATCGAACGCTAAGCTCTTTCATGCAAGCCCAGATTTCCAACAAAAAAGTATAAAAACAGCAGTAAAACATATCCGTCAAAATTGATGTAATAACCACAAAATACGAATTATTGTGTACAAAAGCTGTGAGCAGAACTGTCTTAGCACTCTAGTACTGGCACGCGAACAGCCACCTAGTACTTGCGAAGCAAAACAATAATGAGTCCACTAGCCTGACCTCCGGTCAGAGCTTACTTATATCTCAATGCTCTGTCACATTTCCCAAAACTGTAACGGGTTCTAGCCCTTAAATCTTCATCTGGCCAATGGAAAGTCATTATTCCATGCCAGCTCTAACAATGTTACCGTTTACCACATTCTGATTGACACGTCAGCGGCAAAGGAGTCACTGCCATCTTCATCTTATCATTCCCTGGTCATACGATAGTGACCATATCTTTTCTGGCAGGTCTGCATCTCTCAGATAGTCGTCTTAGCAAAGCCTGTCATGCTGTCACCACTGTCATGCGTGTCACCAGCTGAACAAACCCGGCGCGGTACCATGAGAAGCCGGCGTTTGTTACAGCTGTCGCAAACGCGTGTATATGATGGTACGAACATTCTCGGAATCGAGCAACCTTAACACTCGCGGCTGGTCATAAGTTCGTCATTAACATTCACTGGTGCCGGTAACTGTTCAAGCAATTCTCAACGCAGCACAAGATCATAGAGCTACAAAATTTTTAAAATTCTGATATTCTGAGATCGAACGCTAAGCTCTTTCATGCAAGCCCAGATTACCAACATCCCCCATCTGTAGCTGCTGCGTGCAGTAGCACAGACTCAAATATGGGCTTGTTCAGCATACTGGGTCGTATCACCATCTGCCATGAACTTACCCAAACTGAAAGTGAACATGCCAATGCCTTCACCTTCTCCACCCTGTAACATCCTGGCTCTGACCAGCGGATTCTTGAACACCAAGACCCACATACACCTGCGGCCAATAGGTCCATGCTCCAGATGCTCAATCACATGCAAGCGTCCCGTCTGACTCAATCGTCTGAAGTACGCAGCCCTGCTCTCGGTCATGTCTGTCAAGTAGTAAGATGGAACGTGGACACATGCCACCACACGACTGGCCATCACTGCCAATGGAAACGCGATATCCAGCGCTGCAAACCAAGGTGAAGTCACCACTGCGTCACAGACACCATACTTCTCCTTCCATATGCGATAGTTACCTGGCTGAAGTGCGTCATGCGCCTCAAGTGCCCTCAACGGTTCTCCCACCACGTTCACCACGTAGTGAGGCGAGCGGTCTGTTCTTATCACTGGCCTAGGATGCCAGCCCTTGCATAGGATTGACGATACAATTCGTCCTTCTGGTCTCGCCACCTTGCTCATAACGGAGCGAAACTGGTGGATCTGGAACAAGTTGCTCCAATACGCCCGCAGTCGGTGTGCGTAAGCGCCTGCTTGTGCTGCATCAAAGGACACTGGTCGGCCAATGACGCTGGCAATGTACGGGAGCACCTCGTCCGTGATCTTGGTTCCGGGTCTGTGTGACAACGGGGAAACGTTCTCCAGGATATAGCCTGGAGGCCTCTGCTGCTGCAGCTGCTGGAGTGTGGACAGAAGCCTAACCACTTCATAAAATAATTTACTGTGCCTGCCATCCAGGCCTGTGAGTGTTCCAGCAGGAGAGAGATCCTGGCATGGGAACCCACATACCATGACCCACTGGCGTCCTTGAAGAGCTCCTGCTCGTATGAAGTCGGCACTGGCGGTGTCGTGCAGATCTTGGGGTAGAGCCCCAAACTCTATTGCACGGGGTGAAATGAGGTCAGGATATCGTCTTAACAACGCCGTGCACCTGGCCCTGGCAACTGTTCGACTGCTCGGGGATATGTCCTGATACAGGTAGCGATCCACCTTCATCCCACTGCGGAGCAACATCTCTAGGCCAGCACAGAGGCCTCCACATGGCTCATAGCACACCACACCTTCCTCCCGAGCTTGCGAGAAGAACTGCCTGCCCAGCACCCTGGTGTCCACCTTCTCAGGCTTTAAGATACGCTCGCCTTCAAAGTACTCATTGCTGTACACAGCGGGGCTTCCCTCGCCATGCGTGCCTCGCGTAGGCCTCACCAGGCTCAGCGCCTTCCAAGCTGCTCTGGCTAGCCTTCCGGAGTCGGTCACCAGCTCGGGTAAGTCAGTGTCAAACATGTCCCCATGATTGCACTCCAATTCCTCGCGGTAGTGCAAGTCGAATAAACGATGCACTGGTCCCGTGCCCAGCTGCTCCATGGCAGCCATCCTGCAGTAGTTGGCAACCTGCACCTCTGGCGTGGCCTCTTCCCCTGGGGAAGCATCCCCAGCCAACATAAAGCACAAGTGGTCACAGAAGTCCTTCGTGTGAACTTCCCCCACGCCTGCGTGAAACGCAGTCACCTTCTCCCTCTCATGCCTCGCTCCAGTCTCATCTGTCGTGGACGGCAGTGGGTAGCGAGACGGCACGTCAGCGTTGCTGTTCTTGGCTCCTGGACGATACTGCACCGTGAAGTCAAACTCCTGCAAACTGATTGCCCAGCGTAGGTGTTGCCCTTGGAGATCGGCCTTCTCCATCAGGGTGGTGAGCGGTGAGTGGTCGGTCACCAACGTGAAGTGAACTCCATGCAAGTACTGCCTCAGTGTGCGCACTGCCCATACCACTACTGCGAGCATCTCCCCCTTGAAGCTGGCGTACTGTCTCTCCGTTTTACTCAGGGATCGGCTGATTGCCATACAGATATACTCCTTCCCATCATCGTCCTTCTGGCCCAACACTGCGCCAATGCCATAGGTGCTCCAATCGGTGTACAATATGAGGGGTCTGTCATAATCAATAGGCCTCAGGCATCTCCCAGAACAGAGAGCATCCTTCAGGTCTTGAAGTGCTTGATCTTGCTCCTTCCCCCAGGCTCCCTTGATGTCAGTGACCTCCTTCTTGAGCAGGTCATTGAGAGGGCGGGCCATCTCAGAGTAGTTCGGCCCCCCTGGCTCACCCACCAGGCCCTTGTAGTAGTTCATCATGCCCAAGATCGAGCGGAGCCCAGTCTTGTCCTGGGGGCTTGGAAGCTCCTGGATGGCCTTACATTTAGCTTCTTGCGCGCCAATGGAGTTATGACCAATGCGGTAGCCCAGAAAGTCCACCGTGGCTGCATCAAATGTACTCTTGCCTGCATGCAATCGGATGCCAGCGTCCCCCAAGGTGCGCAATACGTCCTCAACGTCCTTCAGATGCTGCTCAGGCGTGGAATCCGTGTAGACCACTACGTCGTCGACGTATGCCACCGTACAATGCTGCAAGTGACGTAACTCGTAGTCCATGATTCTCACAAACGCAGAAGTAGCTCCAGCTGCACCAAAAGGCATCGAGGTGTACTGGTACAGCTGATTCTTCCACCAAAACGCCGTCTTGCTCCTGTCCTCTTCCGTGGCCACGGGAATCTGGTGGAAGGCTTTGGTGGCATCCAGCGTGGTCTTGAACTTGGCCTTCGCCACTTTCTGATAGAGCTCCTCTGGTCGATGTGGCAGCGTATTGTCTTTGAGGGAGTGCCGGTTGACACCCCTGAGGTCCACGCAGAATCTCGTCTGGGTCCACAGGCCAGTCTCACTCATGATCCTTCTTGCCAGCCACGACGACGTTACTCGCATGCCTGCAATGCTTGGCTGCAGGCTCTATGAAGCCATACTCCAAAAGTTCCTTGCAATGTATATCGATGATTTCCTGCTCGCCCGGACTGTACTTCCTGGGTCTCTGGTAGGCGGCCTTGGATTCGTCTACAAAAGGAATGGAGAACGTGTTGTGCTCCGCCTTGCCCTTGTAGCCTGTCAGATCGTGAGGACTGTTGGCAAAAGTGGTCTTGCACCTGCGAAGAACATTCCGCATTTCCTCCCAGTGCTCCTCCTTGAAGTCAGGATGTCCTCCAAACGTGGCATTGAGCTCAGTGTCGAGCCACGCTGCCTCGTCCTTTGTCACTGTCGTGTCACCTAGAGGTTGAAGCTCGTCCAGCACGGTGTACGGCAATACCTCATCCTGCTCCGCGACGTTGGCTTCCCAGCCCGGCTCCCATTGCCTTGAGGATTGCTGAGCCTCCCAAGAAGTGCAGGGGGACGAACCCCAGGCACTGCGCGTGGGTGACATGACATCATACGTAGGCACACTCTCGGTCAGCTTGCCAGCGACCCACAAGATTCCGCACAAAAGCAGAAAAAACCGCAAAATTCGGTTGAAATGCACTGCAGCTGCCGGCGAGTTCGAAGCGAAGAAGCACGCCATTACTCTCCACCCCCCGTGCGCCAAGCGAGTACTCCCACCAGCGGCGGTGGAGACCACGACTGCGAGGACAAGCGCCATGTAGGCGGCCTGCGCGACGCGATGAAGTCGGAGATTGCGCCGAAGCTGCGTCCAGCGCGCCGCGAAGCGAGGCTTGTCCAACCTGGCCGGCAAAGCGGGCAGGCACACGCGGCCCAACAAGAAAACTTGGGACCAACGCAGGGACGGAATAGTCCATCCACGGTCACGTCGAATGTGACCTGCGTCCAGAGGGTCGTGCACGATACAGGAGGCGTGGCACGCCACGTCCTCAGCGTAAATGCTGGTACAAACCCAAAGCCAGGCGAGGACCACGAGGAGGAGGGCGGCTGCACACTGCGACCAGCACGCCAAGGAAACGACCACCCCCCGAAGGGGCACCACCATCCAACCTTCTGCACGAACACGGTGCACGCCAGCATAGATGCCCGTGGCGCGCACGATAAGCAACCCAACGTACCAAACGCAGGCGAGAGCCCATAAGACCCAAATGTCGTAAGATGCACGACGGGGATAACGTCGAGCAGACGACCACCATACTGGCAGCTGGCTCAAAAACGAGGCCACGCAGCGCCTCCACCAAACTTGAAAAGGGCACCATGACAAGTGCCATGCCATTGCCTCCCACATCGCCCACACGGCGGCCATGGGAACGGGACCGCGTCCCAGCCACCACCAAACCACTACACTGCCCGCAAACGAGATACACGCCCGCAGGACATCTGGCCTCAAGTGGACTGCCTGTGCAGGCAGCCCACGGCCACAGCGTTGGTTGTGCATCAGGGCCACCCGCCCGCTGTGCCCGGGGAGCCCTGATGAAAATGCGCGTGCTGTCTCTGCGCCTCACGTTGTTCGTCTGTATGGCGCTCGAACGCCTCCGTCACCTCGCTGCATATCGAAACAGTCGGAGAAGGAAGACGCCGTGAGTCATGATCGGCCGGCATCCTGGACGCCCTCGACGCATGGACGACATGGGTAGCAGTCCCATGGCGATCGACAGAAGGAGCAGACGAGCGCGCAGCACCGCCCGCGCCCGGCTGATGCTCAGACGTTCGTACAGAAGGCCGGCCCCGATGACGCGCAGGGGGGTCGCGAACCTCGTGCACATTCCTTCGCCAGGCTGTATCCACGTGTTCGGATCTCTCGGCCACGCGAGCCTGATGGGCGGGCGGCGGCGGCGGGAGACGACGCGCCTCCAAGGCCCCCAGGGCTGGCAGCAACCACGGCGCGGCCACCTCCCTGGTCCCCCACTGCAAGCATGTGAACTTCCGGTCGTCTCGCATGAAGTACTCGTTTGTGAACTCAGCGTGCCAAGTACGACATAGCTGGTCCTCCATGAAGATGTAGTACACTGGTGTGGCATTTGGGTGCGCCATGCAACGCAGCACGTGTGCTGACCCAAGCTCCACGTAGGCGCACAGCGAGTACTCAATGTTCCTCGCATGACCCCCTGCGCGCCTGTGCCCTGAGCTACGGTGCGACAGATCAGCGTAGGCCGACATGATAGCCTCCAGCAGGTTGGAAGACGTTGTCTGTCCCCCAAGAGGGAGGCGCCAGCCCCGGTCTCCGCACTCGATGGTTTTGTCATGCTTCTTGGCGACCTTGCTGGTGATACCCGGATACTTCCGCAGCCTGAGACCTCGCTCCTGGTTGCACACGCCAAGCTCGTACACGACTCGCTGGCCCCTGCAACGGTCAACGAACGTCACACCAAACTTCACCATAAAGACGGTAAGGTTGCGGCGATCCTTCAAGGCTCTCACCTCCTCCACGGACAGAAATTTGCACACTGAACTGTCGGATGTGGTGGCCATTCGTACGGCATCCCAATCTGACCCCGCTGGAGATGGAGGCGCCCTCACAGGGGACCGAGACAGACGATTCGCCCGTGGTGGACTCGGAGGCGTAGGAGGCGGCCCCCCCGGGGAAAGTGATCGGGAATCACGTGGGACACGGACCGAGTCCGCCCACGAGCCAGCGTTGGTCATAGCGGGCGATGCAGGGGGCGACCTCCCCCGAGAAGGGCTATCAGCAGGATCTGACGGCCAAGCCGCGGTGGCGCAAACGAATCGAGGTGACATCAAGTCCTCGGGCCCAATGTCGCTGGATGATGGCGACGGCGTGGGGCGATGTGCGATGTGCGACAAGCACGGTGGCGAGCGGCTGATGGACCTGGCCCGAGATGGCCCTGCGACGGCCTGAGATGGTCCTGCGCCTGCGGCAGGAGCGGGTGGCTGCGCAGGGGCTCGCTTCGTGAGCCTCGTGTTGACCATGTTGTTGGGCGGTGGTGGCCTACGCACTGCATCTGCATCGAGCGCATCGTAGCCCTGCTGCCTGGTGTTGACCGACTTGAGCATCTTCCTCATCTCCCCCAGGCGCACGTACTCCTGGGCAGCGGCATTCTCGGAGAACACCCTGCCAGGCCCCCCAAGACCATCCCCCACCGGGTAGTACTTGGTGTTCGAACCCAGTGAGACGAGCTCCAGAGGTGGCCCCTCGCCGCCATGTCGATTATATCGTCGGAGGATGCCATCCGAGAGGGATTCCATGTCCACTGGGCAAAGGTACCTGAGCAGCTGGTATGTCCAGACACCAGTGCTCTCGTACCAGTGAGGGAGTTGGAGCTCGTCCAGCAACTCCTCACTGTTGTACACGAGCGCATGATCCAACGTGCAGCGCATCAGCTCGAGGTACTGCGTGGCTGTGCTCGGTTGGACACAGAGGACACGCTCCTTCAGGTCCCACATGAGGGTGCCAGTGACCTCACCACTGGGGTACCTGAACAACGCCTGGAGCGTGTCCTGCAGTCGCTGGATCGGGTTGAGGTTGTCGCGCGATCTGCCTCCCTCCCTAGGCTTGACGACATCCTGCTTGCTGGCAGAGGACGGCACGTGCGTCATGTAGCTACCATTGAGCACCCAGCGGTCCTTCTCCTCATCGTGATCCAGCTTCTGGTCCACGTACAGCCAGTTAGGGGGCATCAGCTGGTCCACCGTCACCCACTTCTGCTCGAGACAGCGGACGAATTCCACGCAGACATGCTCTTGGGAAGGTCTGGCCGGCATGTCCTTGGGAAGGTCTTGAAGGATGCGGCAAAGACGCGCGACATGGTGCCGGTCCAGGTACAGTCTCTGATCCGCCCAGTTGTGGTCGAGAGGGGCATCCAGAGACGGACGACCCCCAACAACCTGGTCCTCAGTGACCCACCTCGCGTGTCCACCCTCCCAGGGGTTCGGTTCTGCGTAGAGTTGTGCGAGCATGCGCTCCGACGCTGCCTGTACGGCGGGCGCCAGTGACGCCAGGTCACTCCTTCGGCCACCAGCTTTCAAAACTGACGAGGTTACGAGGTTACGAGGACCCGAGTTTTTCAAAACTATACGTAGTTTAATATTGCCACCACTGTGAAGGACCCATGAATACAATCAGTTAAAACGGCCTTAAATTTTGCATGATTTTATTGTATACGTTTCTCGAAAAATGTATTTTGTGACACACCCTTGATATTTTTTTCAGTTTGAGTATTTTATGACTTTCCTAGGTGAAAGGTACCACTTGTTTAAGGCAAACCGATGCCTGCACCATCAAGACTCTTAGTTACAACATACTAACAATGAACAAACCAAGTTTGGTAATTTCTGCACCTCAATACTAACGCAGCAAAGCTGCCCCTTTGGTAGTGAGTTTCAGGTAGAAAAATTTGTTTATGAAATAGTGAGTAAAAATCATGTAGTAATAATTGTTCATAAAATAGGGAGTAAAAATTAGGCAGAAATAATTGTTTACAAAACAGTGAGTAAAAAAGTTGCTCTTCTTTCCGCTCTACAAATCGTTGAGAGACTTAGAAAAAATAGCGAGTTTGAAGAGCGAAAAAAAGAGCAACCTTTTTACTCGCTATTTTATAAACAAATATATCTGCATGAATCGGGGAGAAATAATTGTTTATAAATGGTGAGTTTCAGGTAGGAATATTTGTTTATAAAGTAGTGAGTAAAAATCATGTAGTAATAATTGTTCATAAAATAGGGAGTAAAAATTAGGTAGAAATAATTGTTTACAAAACAGTGAGTAAAAAAGTTGCTCTTCTTTCCGCTCTACAAATCGTTGAGAGACTTAGAAAAAATAGCGAGTTTGAAGAGCGAAAAAAGAGCAACCTTTTTACTCGCTATTTTATAAACAAATATATCTGCATGAATCGGGGAGAAATAATTGTTTATAAATGGTGAGTTTCAGGTAGGAATATTTGTTTATAAAATAGTGAGTAAAAATCATGTAGTAATAATTGTTCATAAAATAGGAGTAAAAATTAGGTAGAAATAATTGTTTACAAAACAGTGAGTAAAAAAGTTGCTCTTCTTAAGTCTCTCAACTGCAAAGGCAAAGAAGTGCTTATTCTCGAGGAAAGCACGCATACTTTTTTGTGTCTGGCATTAATGTCAAAACTCAGCAAAAGCAACGATCATTCTAGGAAAAAGAGTTGATCCCGCCTGTTTTGACATTAATGTCAAAACTCAGCAAAAGCAGCAATAATGCTAGGAAAAAGAGTTGATCCGGCTTGTTTTGACATTAATGTCAAAACTCAGCAAAAGCAGCAATAATGCTAGGAAAAAGAGTCAGGGTTCGGTGATCGCTAATTTGATCGTGAACATGTTCATGAACAGTTCATGAACACACGTGTTCAAGTTCAGGTTCATTACATTTTCAGATGTTCAGTTATGTTCAGTTCATGTTCATGTTCAGTTCACGACCGTAGATTCGCGATCAAAATAGGCCCAAAGTTTTGTTCAGTTTGATCGTGAACATTTTCGCGAACATCGCGTGAACATGTTCACGATCAGCCGTCTCAGACCCCCCAAAGAGTCTAAAAGTCCAAAAAGGCAAAACGAAGGCAAAAAGCGAAAATCCGAAGATCTCTTAACCCCTATGGAGCGGTTTGTACCGTATACGGTACAACCACTTCAAACTCTAAGCTTGTATTCATTTCTCAGCCCGATAGCACTTGTCGGAATCGGCCATACAAGCTTCGCACACCCGTTGCAATAGGTATATCTAATACTCAACAATTTATTCTACACATATACTTAGTATATATATCTCACCCAAGGGTAAATTTGTTGTAGCAAAATCCCCAAAGTTGCTTATTTCTAGGCATGCAATTTTGGTCAAAAGTATCTTAAAGTGTGAAAAAACGAGGTGTAGATGCCATTCATCGACAAGGATTTGTTGGTTCAGTGCCCACTATCATGTAAAATGACCATGCACCTCATATGGGCAATACTTACTTTCCCAACAGTCGATTTCCCCTGAAAACACACAATATGGCCTTAAGTATGGAAAACATTTGACAAATGATGTTTTTTCGTTGTTTTTTGGTGTTTTTCTCACCTTATTGCTTGAATATTTCGATGTATTTGTGCGTTTAACTACAGCCACTATTACTGATTTCAAGGCATTAGTAAAGGCGATTGTTTTATGGTCGAGGGGCGACCTAATACTCGAATAAGCGGATGTGAGAACTGATTTTTGACACTTTTGATTCCTGGAAAACGTGTTTTTTGGCTTGTATATCACCGATATATCGTTGTATATATCATGCGATCATGTATTTTATGGACCAAAATCACTTTATAGGAGTTATGAAACATGTAACGAATCACCCACACTTACCGAGGCACCATATACCGTGAAAACGACACATTTGTGAAACTGGTGCTTTTGGCAAAAAATTCCATCCGCTCCATAGGGGTTAACGAACCTAAAGGAGGTCAGCGAGACTTACGTAGACCTCATATTAAGATATTATGATGGCAAGCGGGCCAGATGAGACTGTTGTGTTAGGGACACCTGGTTTGCAAATTGTTGTGGCTGAGGTTGAGAAGGATCAAAACGAGGATGCCGATGAAGAAGTAGAGGAGATATCAGATCCTCACGCGCCACTTTCGGATGAGTTTGTCGCGGAGAATACTCCTCAAGGGAAGCGTCGCAGATCTACTTCGCGCGTTTGGGAAGGCATTATGCGTCTTGTGGGATCCCATCCCTTTGGCAGTTGTACACACATCTGTGTGCACAAGATCGGAGCTGGCGTATGCAACACTCCTTTGAGACTGAGTAGGCATCCCGTGACAGCGAAGAATCCCAAACCTGGTTGGGTGATAGAAATATGATAGAAAACCATTTGTGCTTGATAATAAATTAATAATCAAAACCCTTTATGAGACCATCCGGATATGTCCACATGTTTATATGTATGTGTCGACTTGCTTATGCGTGTAGTCCTTTCACTCTTCTTGCTCAACTAGTTAATCGTATCTCGCCGCATTACGTTCGTTCGTGGTCGTCGCGCTTTAAATGAGACATCAAATATACGATTAGGTACTAGATATGGGAAGAAATCCAAATATAGTGATATGTTCATGAACATGTTCATGAACATGTTCGGGTTCAAGTTCACGAAAGGTGGTCAATGTTCAATTAATGTTCATTTAGGGCATGTTCATGAACGTTCAGTTCATGTTCATGTTCAGAATCCAAAATTAGCGATCACCGAACCCTGAAAAGAGTTGATCCGGCCCGTTTTGACATTAATGTCAAAACTCAGCAAAAGCAGCAATAATGCTAGGAAAAAGAGTTGATCCGGCCCGTTTTGACATTAATGTCAAAACTCAGCAAAAGCAGCAATAATGCTAGGAAAAAGAGTTGATCCCGCCTGTTTTGACATTAATGTCAAACCTCCGACGCAGAATCAGCAAAAATGCTAGGAAAAAGAGTTGATCCCGCCTGTTTTGACATTAATGTCATATGTCAAAACTCAGCAAAAGCAGCAATAATGCTAGGAAAAAGAGTTGATCCGGCCTGTTTTGACATTAATGTCAAAACTTAGCAAAAGCAGCAATAATGCTAGGAAAAAGAGTTGATCCGGCCCGTTTTGACATTAATGTCAAAACTCAGCAAAAGCAGCAATAATGCTAGGAAAAAGAGTTGATCCCGCCTGTTTTGACATTAATGTCAAAACTCAGCAAAAACAGCAATAATAAGAGGAAAAAGAGTTGATCCCGCCTGTTTTGACATTAATGTCAAAACTCAGCAAAAGCAGCAATAATGCTAGGAAAAAGAGATGATCCCGCCTGTTTTGACATTAATGTCAAAACTCAGACTTCTGACATTAATGTTAAAACATTCGCTCCAAAGATCTTTGCGAAAGCTTTGTCTTCTTTTCAATGCTTTCAGAGTTTGCATTTACGCAAAGATCTCTGCTTCAAAGATCTTCGCGCAAGCTCAACCCCTCTTTAATTTGTAAAGAAATATTTGCGCAAAGTCGAGTTAGCTCCAAAGATCTTTGCGCAAGCATGTCTGCTTTTCAACGTTTGAGTTGGCAAATTTGCGCAAAGATCTTTGCTTCAGAGATCTTAGCGCAAGCTCGAACACTCTTTAATTTGTAAAGAAATATTTGCGCAAAGTCGAGTTAGCTCCAAAGATCTTTGCGCAAGCTTCGTCTGCTTTTCAACGTTTGAGTTAGCAAATTTGCGCAAAGATCTTTGCTTCAAATATCTTAGCGCAAGCTCTGAGAACTACTCTTTAATTTGTAAAGAAAACTTTGCGCAAGCTCCGTGTACTCATTAATTGCTAAAGTAAACTTTGCGCAAAGTCGAGTTAGCTTCAAGATCTTTGCGCCAGCTTCAAATGCTTTTTAATAATGTTTAAGGTAATATTTGCGCAAAGATCTTTGCTTCAAAGATCTTTGCGCAAGCTCGAACTACTCTTTAATTTGTAAAGAAAACTTTGCGTAAGCTCCGTGTACTCATTAATTGCTAAAGTAAACTTTGCGCAAAGTCGAGTTAGCTTCAAGATCTTTGCGCCAGCTTCAAATGCTTTTTAATAATGTTTAAGGTAATATTTGCGCAAAGATCTTTGCTTCAAAGATCTTAGCGCAAGCTCGAACTACTCTTTAAGATGTAAAGAAATCTTTGCGTAAGCTCCGTGTACCCATTAATTGCTAAAGTAAACTTTGCGCAAAGTCGAGTTACTAGCTTCAAGATCTTTGCGCCAGCTTCAAATGCTTTTTAATGTTTAAGGTTATATTTGCGCAAAGATCTTTGGACCAAGATCTGTGCTTCAAAGATCTTTACGTAAAAACATCATACGAAAAAATACCGTTGTATTTTACCGACACTCAAACTCTCAAAGCGCATGTTTTTAACGCGTGTTTTTTAAGCAAGAGAAATCGCACACTTAAAACACCATAATTCAAACATACATAACTTACCCACTAAAACTACCACATTTAAGACGTCGGCACTTGGTTTGGCTATGAAGCCTTGGCGACGTGTACCGTGTCCGCTTTTTTTGATTTCAAATCTAGATAATTATTTGACCAAGCAGCGAAGGTCAGTGGACACGCGTCAGCAAGTCTCCCTTTCTGCTAGTGGACACGGAGTACGGTGACAAAAATTATTAGTATTATTACTATTATTACTATTATTACTATTAAAAAAATTAAAAAAAGATTAATAGTAGTGTTAGTATTGTTATCATAACATACAACATATTATAATATATACGATATATCATTATTATTATATCTTGACATTATTATTATATTATTATGATATTTAAAAGTTTTGCGCGAGTCGAGGAAGGGGCGACTCTAGACGTCTCGAGCCTGAGTACAGTACAAACAAGTTTTTGCTGTAGCACTAATTTCCCGGTAGCGGTTTTTGAATGGTGTGAATATGGAACTCGTTAGGAAAGTCTTACGAGTCGAGAAGGGCAATTTTGACGCGTTCAAGTATTGAGGTGTAATAATCGCCTTAGGGCAGCTATGTCGCGTTAGCATTGCGGCGTAAGAATCGCCTTAGGAAAGTTTTGCGCGAGTCGAAAAGGGGCAACTCTGTTACGTTAGTATTGAGGTGTAGGAATACCCTTAGGAAAGTGTTGCGTGAGTCGAGAAGGGGCAGCTTTGCTGCTTTAGTATTGGGGTGCAGAAATTGCCGAGCTGGGTTGGTCCATTGTAATTATGTTGTAAGCCGGCTATTTTCCTTGACCACTTGTACCAACAGTCTCGGTTGAAGCCTAAAGCATAAATAAACCGCAATTTTTATGTGTTGTTTATTAAAAAAACTGAATGTACGGCTTGTATTAAAACGCAACAAACCGAGCACAAAATTTTGCTCTATTTTATGAATTCCTGACATCTACCCTTCCACAAAAAAAGCATGAATACAAAGGACAATTTCCCTCGTGAAACTGGACAAATCAACACGATATCAAGGAGTCGTTTTGACGGGTTCGTAGGGAAAAACGACGAAATTCCGAAAATTTTACCTCGTAACCTCGTCAGATGTGTAAAATGCTTCGGCCACCTTCAAGGGAACACGTCCGATGGCGACACCTCTCCTCGAGCTCCGCGCGCGTGATGACTCGGGGCCGTGGGGGCTCAGCAGGAGGCCTTGGCGAAGGCGCTGGTGACCCCAATGGTGACTCGTCGACGTCATGGATGTGCTCAGGCTGAATCCCAGAGGCAGCAAATCTCTCCTCCCTTGTGCTCAGAGGTGGGTGCTTTAGCCACTCACACTCCATTCCCTGCCCAAAGATTTCCGACTGCAAACACACCACTGGGTCCACCCGCCTGGGCAGGTGGGGACGCCTGGGTGGCGTCATGTCGACCAACGGAAGCACCACCTGAGCATCCATGCCCAAAATCGTTGGCGCATGTGACACGGCCACGCAACTTCCAAGCTTGATGTCGATCATCAGGGAGTTCTTCAGTGGCCCGGTGCCTATCAGCAGATCCCAAGAGTTCTCGGGCTCGAAGGTCACGAAGGCGTATAACCGGTGAAGCGTCATGTGCGGTGTGCCCGCAGCCAGTATGACGTCCACGTAGCAGTAATGCGTGAACTTCGTGGGGCTGTTGTCACACCTGGTGAGCTTGGCGCCGGTGCTGGCCTCGTACACCGTGAGGCCCAGCCGCCTCACGACCGCGATGGAGATGATGTTGCAGTTGGCGCCGGTGTCCATGAGGATCGCCCGGTACAGCATAAGCTCACCACCAGATGACACCAACGCCAGACCCTCATGCAGGGTGGCATTCTGCAACTTGCAGATGGGCTGCACCTGAGTCATCAGCAACACCTGGTCGTCGGTCAGGTGCTGCTTCATCTTTGCCCTCAGCACGTCGTAGGCGAGGGTCTTGATGGTGCCAGCTCGTACATGTCCATGGTCGCTGAAGTCAACCACCCCCAGGTCGATCACACAGGCAGCGGCTGCACATCGGGCGGCGGCGCTGTCGACCACACCGTTGGGCATCTCGTCCAGTGGCACCTCCTCGATCGTGCGGTGTTCTGCACTATCTGCCTCCTCTCGTACCCCTTGCACCACTGTGGCGTGCGTGTCCTCAAGTTCATGCTCGTTGACCTCGGTGGGTTGCTCTGTCGCATCATTCGGCTCGTTGCCCATGAGCTCCTCCAGCGCCAGGAGGTTCTCGATGTCCTTTGGGAGGTCGATGGCGTGCTGGGATATCAGGATGGCCGCAATCTGCGAGCAAGTGCGCACGGAACTACGAAGATTGGATGCCAGCAGGTGGAATTTCCTGCTGAGGACGTTGGGAGGAACGGCTCTGGGCACCTGAGCGGCCTTGTCGAACTCCTCCGGCGTCTTGACCTGGAAGCTCTGCATCTTCTGACTGCTGCCCAAGGCGACTGCGGCCCTGGCCTGGAGATCTGGTGCGTGACTGATGCCGACATCATGACTATCTTCCAGCCCATCATCAGCAGGGCAGTCCCTCTCATCCTCCTCATACTCAGCCTGCTGATTGAAGTGGGAGTCGTACTCAGTCTCAACATCGCTGTCCTCTGACCGGGCCTGTGCATCGGCGCCCTTGTCCCCCTTTGGAGGCGTCCCTGTCTGAAGACCTGTCAGTTCGGCAGCGAGCTTCTCCTTGACCTCAGCACTGGCCGCCACCTGCTGCTGCTGCTGCTGCTGCGGTTGCTTCTGCTTGGCACCTCTGGGAGCTTAAGCCACTCCTTGGTGGTGATCCCCATCTTGTGGTTGTCGAAGCGGTGCGCGATGTTGTAAGCACGCATCTGGGCATTCTTGACCTCATCCGGCCACCTCGAGTTCTGCCTGTCCTTGTGGAAGTTCGGAGGCACACGGGCCTCACGGCACCCCGTGTAGCAGCGCTCTGGAGAGTGGGGCAAGCGTGTGAAGCACCAATCGCACTGGAATTTCTTTGAAGCGTCGGGTGGTGGCACCTTGCCGTAGGTAGGCTTCTGACGCTCTGCATTGTTCACCTCCCTCGAAGGCTTCTTGGCGTCATCGCCACCATGCTGCGCTTGCTCCTTCTTCCTAGAGTCCCTGCGTCTGTCTCCAGTCTTGGGGGCAGAACCAGAGCGCCTCATGGCGGACACTAGTGCAGCCAGGTCAAGCCCCAGCTGCCTGGCCTCGTAGCAAGAGTACACGCAGGTGAGTCTACGAACCAGCTCCTGCTGCAGTGTGAGAGCCCAAGACTCCGCATCGTTCTTCAGCTTGTCCTGCACCTCCACGATGACCTCCAGGTCCTCCCATGTGACCTTGTTGGGGGCAGGATGACTGACGCGTAACTGCTCGGCCACGCGATCCCGGTACTCTTTGATGCGCAGACCCTTGATGCACTCCTCGATGTTCTGCCTGACAATGGGGTCTTCCACCATCTTGCCGACGTTGAGCGCTGCCTCTCTGCGGCGACAGCTCTTCACGTAAGCGAGGCCGTCCTGCTCGGTGGTCTGCGACTTGGCTATCAACAGATCCTCCTTCTCCTTGGTGCCCCTCATCAGGAACTTGGCTTCGAGCTCTGCAATGAAAGCCCTCAAGGCCCAAAAGTAGTGAGAATCCTCCGTGCCATCTGTCCCCGTGAGACCCTTAGTGGAGGTTCCCTCGCTCTCCCACTCATCAGACTCTTCGCCATCAGCATCGCCTTCCTCGAACACCTTACAGACTGCCCATGTCGATCCTGGCGCCAGCTCATGGAAAGGAGGTTGTGCGCAGCGCACTGAACCCTGAAAAGCGTCTCTCATGGTGAGATCCTTCAAGACATGACACGCGTGTGAGGCTATGATGCCATTCTTCAGATATGCAGCGCACCACCAGTCATAGGCGACTGAGGTTGAATGATCGTCCCCTGCTAGGAACGAGGGCAGGCTATCCCACAACGATCTGAGGTCTGGCTTGGAGTCAGCGAAAGCCTTCTTCTGCTGCTGACTGAGCGCGTGAAAAGACGCTGACTTCATGTGCCTGCGCTTCTTAGCCTCGTAAGCCCGCTGTACTTTCGCTACCATGTCAACGAAACGCCTGATAAAGAGCGCCCTATCCTCGTTCTTGCCACCAGTGTAGTGGAGCTTGACATCTTCCTTGTCAAGTGCGTGACTATCTCTGTCATAGTAATCCATCTCGTCTACGTCGTCAAACGCAAAGAGGAACTGATTGGTTGCAGGCGCTGAGGCTGCTACTGCTGCTGCAAGTGCTGTTGCTGCGAGTGCTGTTGCTGCTGGTGATGCCGGTGCGGAGGGAATGGATTCTGGACCCGACCCCTCTGTGCTCATATATCCCGTGTCAAGGTCCTGACTGACCCTCTCTCGCGCCAGTTGTCGTGCCTCACGATCTCTGGACTGGGCAGAGGCAGCGCTTGGCTCCGCCTCACCCTCCGTGGTAAAGTACTGCGTTAATGCTCAGCAAATGGGACCAAGGAAGAGTCCCCTCTCTCAGCGCAAAGCTCGTTCACCAGCCGACTGGAGGCTTGATTCAGGCTGGTTTAGGCCAGTGCACTGAGTGCCCCTGGATTCACCTCGCGCTGACCAGACAAAATACGCGGTGCGTGCAGCCAGCGAAAGCCTAAAGGTCCAGCACTGTATCTCGACGCTCTGAATCCGCAGCAGATGCAGAATATTCGTGCAAGGAGGGCTTAAAGCTGGGCCAGTGTGCTGAGCACTCCTGGATTAGCTGAGCCAGAGTTCATCAAGAGCACAGCGAACATGAGGACAACTCCACGGCACCAAGAATAGCACTAATACGCAGCGGTGTGAGCTAGGCCAGTGTGCTGAGCACCCCTGGATTCACAACACCACTGCTAATCAAGGGCACCGTAGCTGGCATGGAAGCTCACTCCCCAGTCCAGTAAGCAAGAACAAGGTCGCTGTGCAGAGTTGGGAGCTAAGCCAGTGTGCTGAGCACCCCTGGATTCGCAACACCACTGCTAATTCAGAAGGTCACCGGTGATATGAGGGTCTCACCAGCTGACCAATACTGTAGAAAAGATAAAAGAATTCTCCCACACATTATGATAAAGAACTAGAAAGTCCCTCCAGTGGTCAGCAGCACTCCAGGCTGGGCAAGTAATTAACTCTGAATCCACCAGACAACTGTATCACACCAGTGAATATAATTGCTTAAAAAGACCACTCACTTGTCGCCTTCAGGGCTGATGTCGCTGCTAGTCCTCTGGCAAGCTCTTTCCTACTTCAGGCTTAGGCCAGTACACCAGGGGTGTCCCTGGATTAACCGTCAGACAGGGTGGAGCTGCCCAAGAAACCGTAAGGTGAAGTTCCAGACATAGAGCAGCAACTCACTGATGATCTGCTTCTAACTAGTAAGCCCAGGCAGATGCCGCCGCTAATTAGCTCCCAGGTCAAGCACACCTGCCTTTCAGTTAGGCCAGTACACCAGGGGTGTCCCTGGATTCACTTCAGACAAGGTGGCCAGCTGGAGAAATCACTAGGAAGTGGCTCATCAAGGTGCACATTCACTGCTGATCCACTCTTGGCTGGTAAGTCCAGGCAGATGCCGCCGCTGATTAGCTTCCAGGCGACGCACACTTGCCTTTCAGTTAAGCCAGTGCACCAGGGGTGCCCCTGGATTCACTTCAAACAAGGTGGCCAGCTGGAGAAACCACTGAGAAGTGCTCATCAAGGTGCACATTCACTGCTGGTCCACTCTGTCGCCGCCGCCGCCCAAGCTCATGCCGTGCTGATTAGCTCTAAACTGAAGAACACCTGTTAGCAGTTAGGCCAGTGCACCAGGGGTGCCCCTGGATTCACTGCAGAACAAGGTGCTGAGCATATCACCGGATAGAAGAAGGCCGCTCATCACTAGTGAATTCAGAGCTGATCTGTTGCCGCCGTCGCTGGTAGCCTCTTTCAGTGCAAGTACCACCAAGTTCGGGGAAGAAGAAGGGTCCGCCAGTGCACCGTGGGTGCCCCTGGAGTCGCCTGACTTCCGAATCCGCTCTTACAAACTGCTGCTGACTTCTCGCCAAAGGGTCTTTACTTCTGGATTAACACTGAAATAAAAAGCCGCTCCGCGCAGGACATTATTGTTTTGAAAAAGTATAAAAACAGCAGTAAAATATATCCGTCAAAATTGATATTATAACCACAAAATACGAATTATTGTGTACAAAAGCTGTGAGCAGAACTGTCTTAGCACTCTAGCACTGGCACGCGAACAGCCACCTAGTACTTGCGAAGCAAAACAATAATGAGTCCACTAGCCTGACCTCCGGTCAGAGCTTACTTATATCTCAATGCTCTGTCACATTTCCCAAAACTGTAACGGGTTCTAGCCCTTAAATCTTCATCTGGCCAATGGAAAGTCATTATTCCATGCCAGCTCTAACAATGTTACCGTTTACCACATTCTGATTGACACGTCAGCGGCAAAGGAGTCACTGCCATCTTCATCTTATCATTCCCTGGTCATTCGATAGTGACCATATCTTTTCTGGCAGGTCTGCATCTCTCAGATGGTCATCTTCGCAAAGCCTGTCAGGCTGTCACCACTGTCATGCGTGTCACCAGCTGAACAAACCCGGCGCGGTACCATGAGAAGCCGGCGTTTGTTACACCCGGATTCGAATGTCACATTTTGCTGGAATCTGTATAGGCAGCCCTGACTGGCCCCTATGACAGACCCCTAGGCAGAGCATATATCTTCCCAAATTTTTTGCGGCCCGCACTTGCAAATCTTTCAGGCCCGGTTTCGGCCAGCCCGGCCAGCCTCGAAAATTGCCCGCCGCAGACGAATTTTTCGAATTTTAAGTATGAGAATATCACGAAAATCGGAAATTTCACGTAAAATTTTGAGATTTTCACCGTTCGTCTACGGCCCGCAGCCTGATCCAATCCCGGCCCGCTTTCGGCCCGGCGTGACACGCTACGGCCCCGGGCCGGCCCGCCACGGTAAGATATATGCCCTGCCCCTAGGACCAACACTGGACTGCTGACTGATCTATAGGTTCGTGCTGTGACACACGCTGTGTCACAGGTAGGCTAGTTTCCGAGACCGTTGCGAGACCGTTCCGGGTACGATATCTAGCTTAGGGTTTATTTATCTTGAGAGAGTTTATCCACACAGTTCGGGACCCTCTGATATCTAGTGAACTAGGATATTCCGGTAGGTCGTGGCTTCATCCACGTTTTATTCCACTTGCTAGTTTGGCCATGATTGGCTAAACGGCCGCTCGGAGAGGTGGTGCGCGTTTGCGCGTTTGGGTATCAGCGAAAGTTATGAGATGAGCAGCTTGCGGTGAGCGACTTTGAGCCCCAGCTATGGGGTACCGGCTTGGATCGGGTTTCGTCGTCGCAATGCCCATTCACGGTTTCCTGCACGCTCTGATCCCGCCTGCTACCGTGTTTTGGGCTGGTGACCTTGGCACCTTTGACTTCGACGACATCTTCCTTTGCCCCTCGCTCGCATGGCTCGACCGCTCGTTCCGTATCTGTGACGTCGCGTTTTCTCCGCGACCCTGCCCAAACGTGCTGCAGCGTACCACCTCCCCTCAGGCTTATCTAGAGATGGGAATCACAACAAGATCCAAGAAATCCCTCACGAGGGACAGCGACATCGACGCCTCTCTGAGGTTGATCGACGGGGTACGGAACACGCCGACGGCGGCTACGCCTTCCGTTCCTACCCCCAACCCTGCATCGAACGAAGACGCGGACGTGGCCGTCAGACGTTACCTGCAGGAGCAGTCCAAGCTCGTCGACGAGATCTACAAAGCGCGTCTCCACCGGGCTTGGGCCAAGAGTATCCGTGAGGATATTCTTGGTGACAAGAAACATCATTTTCGCGGTACGGACGACGCTGGCCTTCTGTCCGACCTGGGGGTGCAGCTGCGTACGGAGTTTCAGTCGGCTGGTCTGGAGCTGCGTGCCTTTGACCTCGACGACCCTCTGGCACCCGTGGTCAACAGGGTGAATGGGCTTCTCTACGACGTTCTTGCCCTGGTGATTGAGAAGCACAGCAACGCGTTCGTCTGGCTGACTGGTACCGACTCTTCGACTGACCGAGATGGACGGCGAGCTCTCATTGACGTTATCAAGGGCTGTGTGCCGGTGGCACTACGGGAGACAGTCCCAGCACGGCCAGCAGGAGGAGCACGCCGCGTTGCGTTATCCCGCAAACGTTGACCCGCAGCCGGTCTTGGCTAAGGAGCAACGTTTGGTGCGGGATAACCGAGCTTCCGACTGGACACCGACCGAGGCCACGAGGAAGTTATCCCTCTACACCCGACTCGACCCCGTGTTTTACGCTGCGGTGAAGGTCCGCTATCCCATGGCCGCTGACTTGACTCAGGTGTCACTGGTTTCGCTCCGCTCCGTGGTTGTGGAAATTTACCAGGCTTGGGCACAGACGGGCGGTGGGAAGGCGGCTTCTGGCGCGGACGGCATCTCCGCGCACCTTTCCAGCAGCGAGTACGACGCCCTTCTTCAAAAGATCACGGAGCTCAAGGAGCTCGTGCAGCGGCAACACGGTGAGGCCGCTCCGGTTGTGCGTCAACAGCGGGAGCGGGTGCAGCAGCGGCAGCAGCAGCAGCGCGGACAGCAGCCGCGAGGATTCCGCGTGGGGACCCACAAGGCCCCACCGGTGGGATTCGACCGCGACGATCAGCGGGCGAAGCCGTTCTGCGGTAGGTGCAAGAAGGCGGGCAAAGGTGAGAGC
>LGRX02027014.1:0-43118 GCA_001247695.2 Cymbomonas tetramitiformis
TACAATTATTTGCAGCACAACTCGATATGTTTACTAGTCCCCTATTTTAAAACATTAACCGGCGATGCCTACCAACTGCACGTACCAGCTCGCATCCTCGTGCTAGTTGTTTTCTATTACCGATCACTCTCCTCTTGAATTCACTCAGCGAAGGGTTCTTATCCACTCTCCGTTGATTGAAAACCGTCGGTGATGGGGCGTCAGATCTACGGGTACGTTTGGAAACAACCTCCCCGTCCCTAAGCTTTTTAATGACTTGTGTATCCCGCTTCTCATGTTTTCTGTTAGCCACATAGCCGTACATCCATGGTGGGTCCCGCCGGTTCTGCGGGGGACGTGGGATCGAAAACTCGAGTGCAGGCGTGTTCGTGCAGCAGCTCTCCCCGACCTCGCTGTCCAAACATCCACGCATGCAGTCAGGCACTATGCTAAGCTCTTTGTTGGGCAATGTGGTTCCGCGAGTGTCAGCAGATAAAATATCCGCATGTTCCGGTGACGCAGCAGTGCCTGGAGGGACGGTTTGGGGCAAGGGCACAGTCGGCTCACGCACGAATCTTCGATAGTGTCTCTTCCGTTGTCTTCGGTCGTTGGAATTCTTCCCCCGTTTTGCCATACCTGCGCCCAAAAAGCTCCACGACAAACACAGGCTCATCGCGCTGGGAGCGCCAAGTGTCCGCGCGAATCAGATATCAAGAGAGAGTGTGATAGAAGTGAGTGTGATACGCAGTCTTTCTCGAGAGCGGAGGCCACAGGCCCACCAGCATCAAGAGAGTGTGTGAAGAAGTGAGTGTGATACGCAGTCTTTCTCGAGAGCGGAAGCCACAGGCCCACCGGCATCAAGAGAGAGTGTGTGGAAAGTAAGTGAGATACGCAGTGCTTTCTCGAGCGCGGAGGCCATAGGCCCACCAGCATCAAGAGAGAGTGTGTGAGAAGTGAGTGTGATGCGTGGTGATTTCTCGAGCGCGGAGGCCACAGGCCCACCAGCATCAAGAGAGAGAGAGAAAGAGAGAGAGAGAATGCGAGGACCACTAATGAGTGTGATAGGACTCTCTCGAGCGCGGAGGCCACAGGCCCACCAGCATCAAGAGAGAGTGTGTGAGAAGTAAGTGAGATACGCAGTGCTGAAATCTGTATAGGCAGCCCTGACTGGGAGTCCCGGTCAGGCCCCTATGACAGATCCCTAGGACCAACACTGGACTACTGACTGATCTGTAGGTTCGTACTGTGACACACGCTGTGTCACAGGTAGGCTAGACACCGAGACCGTCCGAGACCGTTCCGGGTATATCTAGCTTAGGGTTTATTTATCTTATACAGTTTATCCACAAGAGTACGGGACTATCTGATATCTGGTGTACTAGGATATTCCGGTAGGTCGTGGCCCCATCCACGTTTTCATTCCACTTGCTATCTTGGCCATGATTGGCTAAGCAGCCGCTTGAAGAGGTGGTGCGCACTTGCGCGTTTGGGTGCGACTAGGATTTGGACATGATTTTACGGTAGACGTCTTTTGCGGCTGCGAGTCATGGGCACCGCGCGTTGCTATTGCTCGGTTGTGGCAATGTTCATTTACGTTGCTTTACCTGCCCTGATCACGCTGGTTTACGTATTTTGGGCTGGTGCTCCGGACACCTTCGACCACGCCGACATTTGCAAGTGCCCTTCGCTCTTTTCGCCGCTCCGCACGTTCTGCCGTTACGTCATCCCTCCATTTCCGCCACAACACCCGGACGTGCTGCCGCGCATCATCTTTTCTCTGGCTTTCAGAAGAATGGCGACATCTACACGAGCTCGTAAACGCCTATTGAAGGACTCCGACTTGGACGCCTCTATACGGCTTATAGATGCGGTTCGGGACACCCCAACCGCTAGCACCCCGCCTGTGGTGCCCCCTAATCCTTCCAGCAACTCCGACGCCGCTGTCGCGTTGCGGAAGCATCTCGTTGACCAACACGCTGCGGTCGACGTGGTCTACAAGGGGAGACTACATCGGGCTTGGGCCAAGGGTATCCGCGAGGATATCCTTGGTTCCAAGAAACATCATTATCGTGGTACCGACGACACCGACCGCCTCTCCGAGTTGGTGGTGCAGCTTCGGACCGAGTTTGAGTCCGCTGGGCTGGACTTGACCCCCTTTGACCTCGACGACCCCACCTCTTTGGTTATCGAGAAGGTTAATGGACTGCTCTATGACGTCTTGGCCCTCGTCGTGGAGCGCAACTCTGTGGCCGACACCTGGCTTCGGGGTACGGACTCTTCGGCTGACCGAGATGGACGTCGTGCCCTCATCGACATCATCAAGGGGAGCGTGCCGACGGTCCTTCGCGAGAGCCACCAGCAGGAGCATGCGGCGCTTCGTTATCCCGCGGCGTTGACCCGCAGCCGATCTTGGCTCGTGAGCAACGTCTGGTGCGGGATAACCGCGCTCCTGACTGGCAGCCCACCGACGAGACCCGTAAGTTGTCCCTCTACAACCGCCTCGACCCCGTGTTCTACGCGGCGGTGAAGGTGCGGTACCCGCTTGCGGGTGACCTTAGCGGGGTCACTCTCCGCTCGCTCCAGGCGCTCGTCGTGGCCATCTTTCAGGCCTGGGCGCAGTCGGATGATGGGGCGGCAGTGCGTGAGAAGCAGACACTGGGGGCGGGCGGTAAGCCCTCCGCCCTTATCACGTCTTCTGAGTACGCGGTCCTTCTCGACGAAATCGCCGCCTTGAAGGCGCTTGTGCAGGGCAATCGTGCGGGCGCGGCTCAGCGACAGCAGCAGCCGCAGCCGCGCGGTAAGCAGCATCCGCGAGGCCATCGAGTGGGTGTGCACCCGGCACCGTCTGTGGGGTTCGACAGGGACAGCATGAAGGCCAAGCCCCTTTGCCACCGTTGCCGCAAGGCGGGCAAAGGGGACGCCTATCACGCGTACCGCGACTGCCCTCTTGGTGGGCGCCAGCATTCGTCGGCCACGGCAGCGGCCTTCTGCATTCCTATTGAGGAGGAGGATGCGGAGGGTCTTCACACCCTGGCACTTGTGCAGGTTTTCCAGGAGGCTGCGGATGATGGACCGGAGGCCTTCGCCCGTGCGGCTTCGGCTTATGGTCCCCCCGCTGTGCTTTCCGCGGGCGGGATTGGCGGCATCGACGTGTCGGCCTACGGATTCAGCGTACCGCCTCCGCCTTCTGGCGGGACCGACGACGAGGACATCTTGCGGCGGCTTGATGCCCTCACCTCTGAGGTTCAGGCCGCCCAAGAGCAGGTACATTACACTCACGCATCCTTTGTTCCTGGGAGTGCGGTTGAGGAGCATGCATCGGCTCTGGTGTGTGGCCCTGCCGCTGCGGCGGGGATCACACCGGAGGGGCAGGTTCCGGCAGGTGGTGCGGCGGCATCGGCATCCGCCGTGCCGGCCCCTGCTATGCCTGTTTCGCAGGTAGAGGATGTACAGCCCGCGCCAGTTCAATCGGCGCGGGTGACCACCACGGAGGCGACGCACGGTGAGTTCGGAGGCTTCGTGCAGACGGTGAATCACGCCGCTGTCCACCCGTCTGACCTGACAGGCTACGACACCGACGACTACGAGGACTTTGCCGACGGCAGCTTCCGGCTGAAGCCGCGGGGCTCGCCTCCGTCGGCCAATCATGTTTCCGGGCCACCCGTGGGCGAGCAGAGGACCTACGGTTGTGGGAAGCCGCCATGGGGCTTCCCTGCCACGGTTGGTCCGTGGGGCATTCCTTTCCTCCTTTCCCGCGTTCTTTACATCTCGATCATGGGAGTGGCAGCCGTGCCCGACGCTCGGTCGGCTACGGAGATGCCTTCGCCTGGTGGTGATCTCGATTGGGAGGCTCCGTCATTTTTCTCTACGAATGATTTTCTTGTTCCGGTGATGACGGCTCAGGGTCTCCTATTGCCTGACGATGTGCCACAGCTTCAGCCGCCCGAGCCTCCTGACACTTTGAGCTTTTTAGCATTTCAGGATTTGGCTCAAGCGGATTTGGGTATTGACATGGCATTCTACTACGGCATGGCCTTACATGAGAGCGGTCCTCTTGATGCGGGGCACTATTATGGAGCTGGTTACTTTACTTCCTACTATGGGATGGACTTCCGTGAGGCCACCGCTGACTACTTTGGTACTGTCGATTGACTTCTTGCTCACTCTGGAGGCACACCAACATGGTGGTGTGCAGAACTCCTGTGACCTCAAAGACTTCTTCAATCTGGTTTATGTTTTGCTTTGACACCTTTATAATCTTCAAACTGACTTGCTAGCACGGTTCTTTTCACTTGTTTAGCGGTGCCTTAATTGCCCGTATGCTTTTGTTCACGTGCTACCTAGAGGTTTCCAATTTGTGTATCAGAATAGCACAGTTGGATTGGCAGTTAGACTTGTCACCTAGCTTCTGCCCTAACACTAACAGCCTTACATTTTCTGACTCTCCTAGCCAGTCACCACCCACAGTGTTGGGGTGGTGTGCTGAAATCTGTATAGGCAGCCCTGACTGGGAGTCCCGGTGCAGGCCCCTATGACAGATCCCTAGGACCAACACTGGACTACTGACTGATCTGTAGGTTCGTACTGTGACACACGCTGTGTCACAGGTAGGCTAGACACCGAGACCGTCCGAGACCGTTCCGGGTATATCTAGCTTAGGGTTTATTTATCTTATACAGTTTATCCACAAGAGTACGGGACTATCTGATATCTGGTGTACTAGGATATTCCGGTACGCAGTGCTTTCTCGAGCGCGGAGGCCATAGGCCCACCAGCATCAAGAGAGTGTGTGAGAGAAGTGAGCGTGATACACAGGACTTTATCAAGCGCCCCTACCATTTTAGAAAACGTTAGTACGTGCACTAACGATATACTAACGACACACTAACTGTATAAGAGTACGGCGCGTTAGTGTGCTTGTACATACACTAATAGCACGCTAACTGCGTCGTTAAGGTACCGTTAGGGCACGCATTCTGTGCAACATACCTTAACGGTACCTTAACGACACACTAACTAAGTCGGTTAACGCGTGGTTAGAACATTAACTGCCACACTAACAGGCACACTAACCCACACACTAACGACACACTAACTTTGAGCATTAACGGATGGTTAGTATACAGATAGTGTGTCGTTAGGATATCGTTAATATACCACTAACACTACACTAACAGCACACTAACGACACACTAACTTTGAGCATTAACGGATGGTTAGTATACAGATAGTGTGTCGTTAGGATATCGTTAATATACCACTAACACTACACTAACAGCACACTAACGTTGCTGTAACACCTTGTGCACACTAACGACCGGTTAGTGTGCACATAATCTAGTGTTAGTGTTCAGATAGTGTATCATACCATTGTGCTATCCCATTCTAAAAGCATACGCGCGTTCACTTGCTACACACGTACACACTATTGAAGATGTAAGCACAAACACGAATGTTGTGTGTGTGCATGATAGATGCACACACACCATACAAGCTTGCATAATTTCATATGTGGCGGGGTGTGTACAAATGTGCATTCATGTTGTGTGTGGCAAAATGATGCTTTCAAGAACACAATTCTTTCGCTAGAATGCGCAAATGCAATATGTGTATACACAAAGTATGCATGACAATGAATAGAAGACAAAATAAGAACGTTATATCCATCATTCAACTATATTTACATTGCTTTCTAAACACTAATATGTTTGCGAGTTGTTGATCACAATTCTCTAAAAGAAAAGTTCAACAAAACGCGCGATCTTGCGAATATCAGCCTAATCTACTCTACAAACAAAAGTCAACATATCACAAGTGCAAGCAAGGATGATCAAACTTCTCTACTCTACTCTACTCTACTCTACTCTGCTCTACTCTAGAAAGAAAAGAAATCGTTCCAATGTACCTGCGTTTGAAAAACCCAGCCCACACAAGGAGTCTCAATAAGTATGATCAAAACGCGTTGAAGAGAAACTAAAGACAGATCATGTAAAACAATTTGAGAGAACCATACCAATGAAAGATTCGAAGAGCTCGAATCGCTCGAAGAGCTCAAAGACTAGAAGAACTAAAGAACAACTTCATTTCTGCGCGCAAAAGAAAAACAAGTTAGCAAGTAACCACAAGAAAATAATAAATTCAGCGGGGTGAGTCGGATTCGAACCAACTTGTCCTAGTCCATTGGACTAGGAACCAAGAAACCAATTTCTCTTTTTGACACCCCTACGCACTTGGCTAAAGACCAAGACGCGCAGCAAAACAATCGTGGCTACACATGAAAACATCCTCGCAAGCATAAAGTTACGGTAGAAATAAAAAATACATGAGCGAGAGCGAGTACGCACTTGAAACAAGGTCAAGCACAGCAGCAGCAGCAGCTGCACACGACTGCTACAGACTGTTCACTGTCTCAGTGTGTAGACACCGAAGTGTAGAAGGTGTTGAAATAATTCAAAACCACAAACGGATACCTCGTCATGTCATGTCAGTCGGTCGGTGCGGTGTTGACCACTACAGTACAGTGACACAGTACAGTACTGACTACAGTAGTGGACACCACATCCACTGCCATGCCACTGTCGATCCTCGATGTCGATGTCGTGTGTCACTCGACTGTCTCAGGCGTCATCGTCAGTGTCACTGTGACTTCATATGGCATGGGATGACATTGCATTTTTTGTCGGTCATATACGTCATTTTATTTGATCGTAGCGCAGTTGTACATGGTGAGTGGCAGAGTGGGCAGTCGCCTTGGGGATCCGCCCGCGTGGGTTCGAATCCTGCCGTCGGGTAATTTTTATCTCGCGATTCGAGTTTTTAGAGAATATTCCATTGTTAGTACGCTAACAGGACGCTAACGGCAGGCCTTAGCGCACTAATGTTGCCCTAACTGAACACTAACAGAAGGAATCTTTTAGGGAATATGCCATTGTGCGTTAGTGCATGCCACCTAATGCCTCCTTAACGACGTCAGCGCTGAGTTAGCGCATTACATGCAACAAGACACTAAATGGCGCCCTATTGACGTCGTTAAGGAGGCATTAGGTGGCATGCACTAACGCACAATGGCATATTCCCTAAAAGATTCCTTCTGTTAGTGTTCAGTTAGGGCAACGTTAGTGCGCTAAGGCCTGCCGTTAGCGTCCTGTTAGCGTACTAACAATGGAATATTCCCTAAAAGATTCTTTCCGTTAGTGTTAAGTTAGGGCAACATTAGTGCGCTAAGGCATGCCGTTAGCGTCCTGTTAGCGTACTAACAATGGAATATTCCCGAAAAGATCCCTTCTGTTAAACTCACACTAACAACGCAGAATACAGTAAACACTCGATTTTAAGAAAACAGGACTTTTTGGTCAGCCTAGCCTGTTCCCGAAGGTTTCCGGTTGGGTCATGAATATGAGGGGAGCACAAAGAAGCTTCGAGTATCCGAGTGGGCGGCAACCACGGTGACGACGATATATGACGGGTGAGTCATGCCTTTATCCATATACCTCGTGATATGCATGTCTCTCAAGAAACCAGTGAAACACGTTATTAGTGCCCTATGTCGATACGGTAGTGTACACTTAGTGCGATATTCGGTAACTAACAGTACACTACTAACGTGGCAGCTACTTTACTTAATTAATGCACTATGTTCCAGCTAACTGCGTATCAAAAATGGTGGCGGTATGCCGGCACAACCGCATTACAAACATTCTGCGGGTGGAGATCGCGGGACGGTTGTACACCTTATTGAAAGTCAACTGGCTGACAAAGCCAACCGAAGAACAAATCAAGGCCTATCGTAGGAGGAACTCGATTCTCGGGCCGGACGATTTGACTAAGACGGTGTACACCTTCAACCCGCACCGTGACCCAACGGCTTTTGAGAAGAACTCCGAGCATTTCATCTTAGCCAACAAAGTTGAACAGCAGGTCGTCGTTATACGTACCACATCCGTGCATGGAGATCGCGGTCATTCTTGACCCCACGGCTGACTTTTTTGAATGCCTAAAGCCACCACTTGACTACGACGACGACTAGGACGACAATGAGGACTGAACTCATGTTTCGGTCGACGGGATTCTAGGCCGTGGACAGTCCCTCGGCATCTTGCGTCGTGTGGTTTAGTGGAACACCCGGCATGTGCAGTGGTTGCGTAGTTTACGCACGTATACCGTGGTTAGTACACGTTTAACATGTTAGATAATATATGTTTAACACATTAACGTCTGATTGGTCTAGTGTACTAACGACATACTAACGACATGCTAACGTAGCACATTCCCAAAGGAGCTCAGCCATATCAGCTTCTTCAAACAACGTCATACCCCCTTAACCAATGTCCAGTTCGCCATCCAATCACCTTAGATCATCACTGAAGTGCATTTGGACACCATCCATGACCCACTACGCACCACGCCACGAGTCCACCAACTCCCACACTTAAGGAGAGTGGGAGTTAGTACGCCGTTAACACGCTAACGTGTGATTGGTCTAGTGTACTAACGACATACTAACGACATGCTAACGTAGCACATTCCCAAAGGAATTTAGCCCCAATATCGGCTTCTTCAAACATCATCATACCCCCTTAACCAATGTCCAGTTCGCCATCCAATCGCCTTAGAACATCATTGAAGTGCATTTGAACCCCATCCATGACCCACTACGCACCACGCCACGAGTCCACCAACTCCCACACTTAAGAAGAGTGGGAGTTAGTACGCCGTTAACACGCTAACGTGTGATTGGTCTAGTGTACTAACGACATACTAACGACATGCTAACGTAACACATTCCCAAAGGAATTTAGCCCCAATATCGGCTTCTTCAAACAGAGTCATATCCCCTTAACCAATGTCCAGTTCGCCATCCGATCGCCTTAGAACATCATTGAAGTGCATTTGGACCCCATCCATGACCCACTACCCACCACACCACGAGTCCACCAACTCCCACACTTAAGGAGAGTCGAAGTTAGTACGCCGTTAACACGCTAACGTGTGATTGGTCTAGTGTACTAACAACATACTAACGACATGCTAACATAACACATTCCCAAAGGAATTCAGCCCAAATATCGGCTTCTTCAAACAGAGTCATATCCCCTTAACCAATGTCCAGTTCGCCATCCAATCGCCTTAGAACATCATTGAAGTGCATTTGGACCCCATCCATGACCCACTACGCACCACACCACGAATCCACCAACTCCCACATTCAATCATGCTAACGCACATTATGAACTAACGCATTGCGTTAGTGCGTCGTTAGTACGCGTACTAAAAGTACGCGGCGTTAGTATGCGCTAGTATGACGTTAAGGCACACTAACTCACCGTTAGTGTACGTACTAACGTTTTCTAAAATGGTAGGGCGCGGAGGCCACAGGCCCACCAGCATCAAGCGAGTGTGTGTGAGAAGTGAGTGTCGTGATACGCAGTACTTTCTCGAGCGCGGAGGCCACAGGCCCACCAGCATCAAGAGAGAGTGCGAGGACCACAAACGAGAGTGTGATAGGACTCTCTCGAGCGCGGAGGCCATAGGCCGACCAGCATCAAGAGAGAGTGTGTGAGAAGTGAGTGTGATGCGTGGTAATTTCTCGAGCGCGGAGGCCACAGGCCCACCAGCATCAAGAGAGAGAGAGAGTGCGAGGACCACTAATGAGTGTGATAGGACTCTCTCGAGCGCGGAGGCCACAGGCCCACCGGCATCAAGAGTGAGTGTGTGAGAACCACGCACGCAGATGACCGGACACTCACTTCGCATGGAGACGGACGGAGAGTGGATCAAGGCTCCTAATCGGTTTAACCGATATTCCGATATATCGATATATCGGGGAAAAAACGGGAAATCGGTATCGATCGATATCATTTTTGTGCACATTTCATCGATAAATCGGTATCGATTCAGTTTAGTATTGGCGGTCTTATGTAGTGTATAAGGAGAATTGTATATAAAATTCAATAATCGATATGAATCGATATCATCGATTATCGATTGAAAATGTTGAATATCGAAATCGATCGATATGCAAGTTTGAAACCGATTAGGAGCCCTGGAGTGGATGCTCAGCGTACTTACGTGCGTAGAATCTGTGAACACCTAGATGCAGACGAAAAGCGATGTATGAAATTTTTACTTCATTGCATACGAAGTCCAAATACAAATTCAAATCGATCGGCCGATAGGAAGGAAGGTTCACGCTTCGAATTTACTATGATTGATCTTACGGCTCACGATTTATTGCTTTTGTCTGATTTATCATCATTATTTCCTTCAATGCGAACGCCATCTCCCCGGAACAATTCCACCTCATCGATAAGCTATCTTCCGTTACAACAAAGATCTTTCCATCGAAATTCAATATTCCTAGGCGGGCCAACCGGGTCCAGTCGAGATGGTTCGTTCCAGATCAGAAAATTATATTCGCGACTGAGTTGGCCAAACGTCTGCATGTCGAATGAAGGATGTCATAGCGACAACAATGAAGTCAGAGCTCGCGAACGACCGACGTGGCACACGTATTGTAAGAGTTCATGCCACGGTCCATGTATTCGTGTGAGCCAACTGAACCCAGATGTAAATCGTACACCAGGGTACTGTAGCCCCACTGACTATCGATCTCGGGGGGGGGGAGGCGCGCGTCATGTCTGAGGCACTCGTCTCGGCACTCACGGTTTCATCTCCTGTTCTAAATCCTGTCTACGCCGAAAGCGAATGTTCGCCGTGATGGTTGGCAACGTGGCCCGCACAACTGCCGGGTATCCGACTCTGAAAACGCGAATGGACCCACGGCATCGCGGGCGCGGCCGCCCCTCCCTTCACATCGCAAGAGTGCAGGCTGCTCCGAGATGGAGAAAGGGCTGCGCGAGGACTCCTCGGAGATGAAAGATGTGCGCGCGCCCCGGACCTTCGCCTGCTCATTGGCCGTGGCCTGCTCAGCAACGCGCTCCTGCTGCGCCCGGAGCCGGATGAGGATGACGTACACGAGAATGAAGAACAAGCACACGGCCGCGGGTGTGGCCACGGCCTGCCAGAAGGAGAGCCAGAAGGGCGAGCTCCCCCACACCGCCCCGAAGTGGTACGAGAGGCAGCGCGTGTTGAGGAACAGATTCAAGTCCATGTTGACGGCATTGACCGGCCCCAAGACAGCGGCTAGGAGTGGAGGTATGATATCCATGGCGTATGTGCCGCTGATTTGGCCCATGACCTGGAAGTACCCGATGACCAAAGTGAGGGCAGTCCTCGCCTTGAGGAGCTCGATGGCTGTGGCATGTGTTTGCCCGCTCTCGATTTGCTTCACCGCCTCTTTGGCGCGGCCCCGCAAAAGCATGTGGAAGAGCAGCAGCATCACGGTCAGCATCACTCCCACCAACCAAGGCAAGGGCCTGGATCAAGACGGCGATCTTCCCGGGACATCGGTCACATCTGTCCTGTGTGACAGCCAGGTAATGATCCACGCTGCACACCACCTGCATGTGTGGTAGCAAAAGCCTTGCGGGGTCGTCAGGCTTTGCAGGATGCGGTTGAGGGGTTTGAGGGTTTGAGGGCTCTAGGGTTTAGGATTTCCTCCTTTAGGATTTCCTTGAAGAGAACAACCGCTGCGGCGACCGGCGGGCTGTGCTGTGGAAAATTCGACGGATGCACCGAGGCTGAACGTGGCCGGAATGACAGATGGACTCAGGGATGACCGCATCTCAGATGATAGGTTCTTCTGAGTATGACCGGCAGCCCTCGGGTTGACTGTGCGTGCACACTTTGGGGCGGTGACTGTGCGTGCACACTTGGGGGTGAGTGTGCGTGCACACCGGGAGGGGGGTGACTGTGGTGCACACTTTGGGGGTGATCCGGCGTGCACACTTTGGGGGGTGACTGTGTGTGCACACTTTGGGGGTCGACTGTGTGTGCACACTTTGGGGGGTTGACCGTGTGTGCACACTTGGGGGTGACCGTGCGTGCACACTTTGGGGGTGACGTGGAGGACACTTGGGGGGTCGACCGTGCACACCGGGGGGTGACCGCGCGTGCACACTTTGGGGGTTGAATGTGCGTGCACACTTTGGGGCGGTGATCGTGCGTGCACACTTGGGGGTTGATTGTGCGTGCACACTGATGGAAACACCGAATTGCTTCCAGTATAATTATATTGTTGAGCACTATTGTAAAGCCCAGCACATAGCGCCCTACGCCGTAGCGCTATGTCATCAGATCTGATGACGTAGCGCTATGGTGTAGGGCGCTACGTGTGTTGGACTTGCACCTTGAGCGCGCAGGTTCAAGTCCCATCTGGATCTCGTCGGGAGGTTGTTGCCCGATATAATTATATTGTCTGATCAACAATATAATTATACTGGAAGCATTTCGGTGTTTCCATCACACACTTGGGGGCGGTGACTGTGCGTGCACACTTGGGGGGAGGGGATGACTGTGCGGCGTGCATACTCGGAGGGGGTTGACTGTTCGTGCACACTTTGGGGGGAGGTGACTGTGCGTGCACACTTTGGGGGTGACCGTGCACACTTGGGAGGGGTTGACTGTGCGTACACACTTGGGGGGGGGGTGATTGTGCGTGCACACTTTGGGGGGTCGACTGTGTGTGCACACTTTGGGGAGACCACCGGGGATGCACATATGGGTTGCCGACCTAGCAATGCCTTCCTGTGAAGTCGGGACTTGGGGATGGGGAGATCGAGAGGAAAATTCTGGAAACGTGGCATGCCATAGTAGCCTGACCCCGATGGGGTGAGGTGCCCATGGGGTACGAGACACTAATACTGGCTGAGCGGTATATCACTATTAGCTCGCGCAACAAAAAGTGTGATCGATGTATAGAGTTGACTTCATTATGCATATAACAACAACAAGATATAAGGGAAGACACCGATGTATGCCATTAGAATGATGTATGCGGTTACAATAATGCTTTGATACAACCAAGCATACGGATGCGATGACGAGAACTCGATGAGCCCTTACGATTGTGTTCGTCGAAAATCAAATTGTCCATAATGAATGGTAGTACACATCCATGCTTGCTATAACTCTTTTGTGAAACAATTTAAATTGCGATTCAGTGAGGTGAATTGTTCATCGTTTGTCAATCTAATCGAGGCCATAAGATCACATTTTAGTGAGGAGATAGAGACGCTCCCTATGTCTTTGGTTACTTAAGTACCTTGGGTCCCTCACCACTTTTTCATTAAACTTGAAAAACTTCGCTTGCATTTCAGTATCCACCACCAATCCAACGGTATTCAATTTGCCCAGCCACCACTTCCGGGGACGCACTGTCTCGTGAATCTTAAACGTTGAGTCCTTAGTCAATGATTTCTTGTCTTTCTGCGCTGGCTCATGAGAGATGGTTACCAGATAATGCGCCCCTTGGCGGGCAATCCGTGTCAGTTCAGTCAGTGTTTCATCGACATTGGCCTCAGGTACGTGCTCCAATACGTCCGTGCAAAGCACAACGTCAAAAGCGGCGTCCTCAAACGGGATGGCGTGCAAGGGGCTGTTCTTCACCCAACCTGGCGAGTGATCGAGTCGCATGAGTATCAAGAACCCTGAACTTATACAATACTGACAGGTAAGGCATGCCGAGCATTAAAATGGGCGTGCACTCAGCAAACTGTGTAGTCTACCGCACCTAGCTTAACGAGGTCCTCGCAGTAATTCTCGAGGATCCATTCAGAGAACTCCACTCCACGGACGCTCTTGTTGGACTCGTTACGCAACCGTCGCAGCACCTCACAGTTCGCTGCACCTCCATCGAACACGCGGTCGTACGGCTCAAATAGATGCTGGATGAATGGGATGTACCTGCAAGAAGGTATCATTCCCGTTTATCGTACCCTCCTTGTGGCAGCGCCATCGGGTGGCACAAACAGGATTCCTATTGTGCTCGACCCGTCCGCATTCCCCACCCCAAGCCCCCTTCGGCGCTTACACCCTCTCCCACTCGTACTCTTCTGTCTTTTCCACTTTTCGCAAAACCACACTCGCTCCCCTCACACCGCAGCGTGATCCCCTGCTGCACTCTTTCGACTCCTTATGTTTCCTGCCCGCTCTCTTCCCCCCCGCTCTCCCCCAAACGCGCCATCTTGTCACGCCAGGCAGCGCTCCTATACATCTTTCACGCCTACACAGGCTTAGACGATCAAGTGCCGTGTGTGCACCTGCACCCGTCGCAGGTGTCCCGCCGGTTCTTGTGGTATATCTCGTAGATGTCCTGCAGTGCGTGTGAGTGAGATGTGTTGCTAAGGTCGTTCTCTGTGGTCCTTATACTCTGCTTCTTCGGCGCCATGACACGGAGCGACGCCGCTGCGATCTGCTTCTCCAGCGTTGCCAGACGCGCACTCAGAAGCTGCGTGCTGTTCACCTGCGAATCATCGGCTGCGTGCACCGCCTCAAGGACCTCCTTCAGCTGGTCCAAGAGCTGGTCCTGCTGCAGCCCTGCGCCCGTAGCAGTTCCGCTGGCGGCAGATTCAGGCTCGTGACTCACGCTGGCCGAGGTCGTGGCGGCGGGCAGCGCTGCGGCGAGGGCAGAGAGCTCGGCGGATAGGTTGGTCTGCAGGGCGAAGGCCGCGTCGGCCATCAGCGCCCCCGTCGCTTGCTTTGCTTGCGCAAAACGAGCCGCCTCGGACCGCGCGAGTTCTGTAAGCTTCTTCTCCAGACCTGAGGTGCATTCCAAAAGCATCCCTCACGTTGCAGAGGTTCTAGTTGGTCCACAGTTTGGGATATTCGGGGAGATGCGTCTTGCAGAGGAATAGTGCGGACAGGCCCTCCTTTTCTGCAAAGGCGCTGAAGTGCCCAAAGTGATGGGAACTATGACCAAACATGATAGCCTGCCCCGGCGTGGAAGTGATCGCAAGGCTAGCCGCCTCCACAGCCAAGGTCGCAGGGCGTGCGAGGAGAGGCCGAAAAGGGTTGCGCCCGACCGCTGGCGCAAAGATATTGGACACGCTAATCGAAAAGTTTGGGCAAGGTCCTAGGCTCGTAGGCGACAGTTTTCCGGACACAAAACTCATCGAGATGAAGTGCCGAAGCAAAAGCAATCTGGCATTCGGATAAGATCAAGAATTCGTTCTTATGTTAAAAGGGTTCCTGTGTGCGTCGTATTATGTTCGTGGCTCTGCCTGGAAGGCGGCGCGCTGGCTTCCGTGGGATCGGCTTTGGTAGCAAGCGGTCGAATGCACGTTTGTTGACTCGTCAGACTCTTTAAGCGGACGCAATAACCGAAAGAATTTGTCTGCGTACTGACGTCAGAATCTGATTTCTTGCACAAGAGCATTAAGGTTGGAGCGAAGGGGCTTCCGCACTTTTCTGCACCACTGTGTTGTTTTTTGCTTGGGCTTGAACGTCTCGAGCGAGTTGTCTGAACTGATCTTGTAAGCTATGCTCAAGCTGCTCCCAGCTCTGTTGCAACAACTGGTCAGTGCTCTTCTGCGCGTCTTGCAGCTGCCTGAGCATGTCGGCGGTCTGTTCATTAAAAGAGGCCTCCACTTGCTCTTGTTCCCGGAAAGCCTGTCCTATTCCGTATGTGAGGAGTGCGCCGACACAGGCTGCCAACACGTAGCGCAGAAACGCGAGCATTATGGGAAAGACGAAGGAGGTCCCTGCGAACGGTGGCGTGTAAACACGTTATGCCCTGCGTGTTCACACAACAGCTGTTCTGCAAAGTTTACACGGAAATCCATTCTGAAAAGACCTCACATGTATTCTGTGTGCGTCTCAGCGAAAATGGCAAGTTTCAGTCTGTGAAAGGAATCATAGGTCCCAATATGCAAGTCAGAATGAGACTCTTTCAGAAACTCTCATACTTGATGCCGAAGCTTACCGACGACAAGAAGGATTTTATAAGAGACGTAAATTCAGAGCGGGGGATTCTCGATTCACGATCAGCCTCTGTCTCAGGTATATGTCCTTTTACTGTAATGATCACCTTTCCATGGGTTTCACACCACGCCGACCGAGCGGTTTCTCGGAGCGGAGTAGAAGCAGAAAGTGTTAGTGTAATGTCGCAGTCAGTTTTAAAACCTCGACATCACTGCAAGTAACGGAAGTCGTTGAAGACTCGCGCAAACATGCTCGCATGGACGTACATTTGTATTGAATAAAGAGACCACATGATAAACTCGACTTTGATTTGTTTTTTCTTGGAGTGCGGAGAGACCAGACCGACGCGAGAGAATATCGGATGCCGTCGCGTGGCATGCCGGGTGCGACTAAGGAGTAAGGACGTGAGACACTCTCGTGTCTCGATCTCGACTCTGACTGTGACTCCGTCTGGAGTGTCACTTTTAACTTTACCTCGCGTTGCGTTCGGTTGATACCTAGTCCTACGTCAACGGCTAGGGCTCTAGTACCGATCACTATTCTGTGCCTGGAAGAAAATTTGTAAATAGAGTTCACCAGTAGCCACTCTTACACAACTTCTCACTACAAATTCTGGGATACTTGGGGATTTCCACCTGCACTTTTATGCGGCACACTCTAGTGTGATCTGGTGACATGATCAGGACGCATTTTGCCTCGCCGATCAGTTTCCGAGTGGCTCTGCTCTCACACCCTTCACGGCAGCAAAACTTGCTGCCTCGACAGGTTTTCCCGCTTGCAAATGACAGTATTGAAAATAAAAACTGGGATCCGACCTTCCATAAGCGACGCCACGGATACTGGGACCTCGCACTGCGACGCCGAATAAGCAAGCAAACGCGGTATCCGTACTTTAAAACCTCACGCTCACCCGTGCCCCACAGTTCGGCTTCCAGCGCGACTCAGTCGACAAGTCTTGAACCGGGCGAAGTTCACCTGTGGCTGCTGTCGCCACACGCTGTGCACGACGAAGGGTTATTGGAGGTGCCGACTTTTACCTGGTTTCACCCTTTTGAAAACCTCAGTTGGCGGATATGTTGAACAGAGAATTGAACTAGAGGCTTCTGGTTGCACTCCGATGCAATAATACAATCGAAGTGCACGACCTACAATTTAAACGGTTTCACGTTCACTCGCATACCTTCAGGCAACACTACCGGTATTGCAACCCAGGGTTCTGATCCGAGTGTTGCAGGTGGCAAGTTTGCTTCTGCTATCCGTGCCCGCTTACGGCCTTCACAGGTTGCATTTCCTTGTCAACTTCAGTGTTTCAAGCCTTACTTGCAGACTGCCACAGGAATATTTGGACATACTCAGCAACGAAGAGCGCGTCGCCCTGCTCTCGACTGAGAACGAGGTAGGATCCTGCACTTCTGGCGCATCCCTCGTGCTGAGTGTTGTGCGTATAGGCAAGTGTAAATTTACAATCGCCGAGTCCGATTTACTCTGTTTCGCCGAAATTGCGCCGTAATCAGGGCTCTGAAAGCCAATTTCCGTTAGCTTGTGTACTGTGTGCTCACCGTATCCTGGCCCTCATACTGGCATACCTTCTGCGCGCGAATCTTTCAACCCTGCCTCATCCGTAGTTTACGACCCTTTTTTTCAGGAAGTGCGCAAAGAAAAACTTCTTGCTCGAGTCTTAGCACGCACAACGCTTGCGCGGTATTTCAACGAGTCCGTCGGCCCCCGTGACCTATGCTTTCACCGGACGCCGGCCGGGAAACCCGAGGTGCGCTTTGTTTACGTTCCTGGAGACCGTCCTGTTGAATGTCGCGCTATCTGGAAAGTATTCACGATCTTCAGCTTTAAGTCGCCCTACCCCTTTATTACTTAGTTTTTTCTCTGCGTTCCATCCTGCGAAATCAGCACCTTTTGCCTGCTGACATGGCTGCCAGGTGTGATGATGATTATGATTATGATTATGATTATGATTATGATTATGATTATGATTATGATTATGATTATGATTATGATTATGATTATGTGAACTCTATTTGTGCTTCTTAGTTTGCTTGCTCACTGCAAGGACGCAAGTTGGGCACAAACAACGCTTCCTGATCACTCGAGTCGTCGCCCGGGCTGGACAGGTGAGCCATGTCAACGGGCAAGCGGTTGAACTCTCGCAGCGAATACATTTCAACCTGTCTCACACTGACAAGCTCATCGCGTGCGCGGTCAGCCAGCATAGCAACATCGGGGTATGGCCAAAACCTCCGCATCATCGACGCATCGATCTGTATTCAGCAACCCTCTCGGAGCTCCACCCAGCCTGAATTCCGAATGCAACTGAGGCAAGCTGAACTGTCTGGATGGCCTATTACTTCCTAACTCCGGAGGCCTGACCCATTTAGTGCGTCGCAGCAGGTGGACGTGGAGGGCTCAACGCGGAAGTCGAAGCGCGGTTGTGTGCGTCTTGCACAACGCTGGTTCTCGAAGGAAGAGGCCGGATCCGTCGCATCACAACCGGATGACCACCGGAGGGCGCGCTGCTTCTTGCGGCTCTGGACGCTGAAGGTGAAGCTATGCGACTACGCCCGAAATGTAGTTTAGGCTGGGATATGCTCGACCGTTTTTCCCAGGTTCAATGCCCTGTGCGCGACACTCGATGCCGCGTGCGCAACACTCATTGTAACGTGCGCGAAACTCGATGCCACGTGTGCGACTCTCGATGGCGGGTGCACCCCTTGTATGGCACTGCTTGCCAAACATCCCAGGCGTGACGCAATACGCTGTGTGGGAAGCCTGATATCGCGTGCATCGCTTCCAACACTCAGTTGAATTGCACCCAACTCCCCGTGCACGTCGCCCACTGCTCCGTGCACTGGCGCCCAACACCCCGTGTATGATGACCTCTCCTTCGCTCTTTCCCTTTCTCTCCGATGCCCAGTGCGTAACAACCCATGAACTCGTGTGTGACACTCACTTCCCGGTGCATGTCCACCTAATGCCCCGTGCGATGCCCAGAACCCCGTGCATTGTCATTTCCCCCGAGCATGACACCCTATACGTTGTGCATGGCAACCAGCACCCTGTGTGCATTGCCTGTGTCGGATACATACCACCCGATGGGTGATGACCCAAGACCTGGAGTGTGGCATCCGAACTCCCCTGGTGTGATACTCAACAGTACATACGGGACACAGAGCTTTGTGAATACAACTGATAGAGAGATACAGCGAAAGTGGATGTGAGTGCGGTTACCGCAAACATTCTGAGCGCTCGGCAGTGGTCATAGGTCGGCGGAATGTGCTGGGACATTGGTGAGGGTTTTGACCCTGATCAGGCTCAATGGCTGCGCTGGCAGGAAGCTGTGGTTAAAGCATGCGGAGCTGGAATTGCGGGCATGCCCTTCGCCTCCTTTACGGCAAGGGCTGCAGAACCGGAAGGCCCCCAGGTGTGACATGGCCCTAACTCAAAAGCCTTGCCACCTGCTCACTCTGTGTTCCACTGCAAGGCGACCTGTGGAGCCTCATGGCCATGTTGCCCTCCAATGCCTGTTTGCCTGTAGATCTCCGCCACGTGGATTTCCACGTGACTGAAAGCCTGTCTTTGTGTGGCTCATCTTTCTGACAGCTCCAAAGGGTCCGGCAGTGCCTGGAGCAGGTAAATTCCTGTCTCATTTCCTGTTGGGAACATCTTATTTTAATCGATCTATGCGTTGTGCAACATACGATCCGCCTTTTCAACCAAGTGCAAGGGCGTATATGTCCCCGCCTTGTGTGAGAAGAGGATAATCGGCGCTAACAGAGTATGTCTCTGCCTCATCCGAGGCTCTGGCCTCTGCTTGTCACTTTCACAGTTGCGCCCTTTGAGCACCCGGAGCATTGGCTTTTGGATGCCCATGTATTAGGTATAATCAAGATTAATGAATTTACTACCCATGACGAAGTTTGAGGTAAAAGATGCGTTGGACGAACAGGGCAAGTTTTGCAGATGAGAAAGTTTGGGGTAGGAAATGCGATGGGGAAATCGGGGCATATTCTGCGGATGATGGAGTTTGGGGTAGGAAATGTGGTGGATAAACATTATATTCTACAGATGACGAAGCTTCCGGTGACCTCTGCAGCTTTGGAGATAGAGATCGAGCAGGCCACCCAAGGTACTTGTTATGCCAATGTTGAAGTTGGCATCGCCTTGGCAACCCAACATGCATGCCCTTGCACTTAGAGTGTGGGGCGTTGTAGAGCCTCATAGCTCCCCTGCCGGCACTGCTCGGAGATCGCCCACATTGCTATTCGGCGACTTGGCGTAAAATATATCCTGATCGTGATTTGACGCCCCTTTGACTCCACGAGTCCTATGTTATCATCGCAGCTGTGCACGCCTGCAATTGTGCATAAGAGCATGTTCATTCGAAACTTAAAAGTCTCATGCGTGTGGCATTGCATTAAGAGCGCAACATATGTAATGAAACAACATACGATGGCATTCTTGGCTTGATCTCAATGTAAGCCAAGGTAGAATGTGTAACTGTATTAATTGCCCTGTTCTCCCCAATATGCTGCTGATGTGGAATGATCTCCGACATGAGTGTCTTTCAAGGAAACTCGAGTGCTGATAACGGTTGTTTTGTGGACCGTGTCAGATATGGTGATCCCACGAAGTAGCCTGCTTATGCTCGAGAGCTCGTGCGGCCACCTCATCTCCATATGTCTCCAACCTGCAGGTGCATATACAGTGTCGTTTGTCCTTACATGGACTCATGTCTTGCACAGTTTGATGCGATCGCCTGCATTTCCCGCACAATCTTTCTTGTGAATTTCACTTATGAATGCGTTCTAGATCTAGTGTTAAATGATGGTCAGGTGCTGCACTATAGAGCATGAAGCAGGTGGCACGAGCGTCGCTGGGAAAGCGACTTGTGGAGGGCAGGTGATGAGCACAACATAACGGCACCATCGAGAGAGCGGTTCGGTATAACGAGTTTGAAAACCTGGTGGACAATCCCTTTGAAGAAAGATCGCCGGACATCGGGTAAGTTCTGTCTCATTGATTCGATGCACAGCGATTCGTGAACATCGCGACATCACAATTTCGGGCCTACAAAGTTAGCTCACAGCTTTCTTTCCATAGTGGGTGAAATCATTGAGTTTGGGAGCAAACTTTAGTCCGCATTTACGTCGAGGGAGTATCTGGTGCGTCGATAGTTCCCATATTAAGGAGCGTTTGGCCAAAATAGCCAATAATCATCTCCGAGGTTACACATCACTTATGTCGCCGAATATGGAAGGCAGACATTGCATCAAGTAATTTAGAACTCTTTCGGTGATTTGCCTTTGAATTGGCAGGCGACCTGATGGTTCTTGGTGGCACCACTTCGAGGACACTGCCAAGTAAACTGTAAGAATAGCTCAGTATCGGATTGGCATTAGCCTTGATTTGGACTATGTCGTTTCATGGAGTATACGATATCACTGATTCCACAAATCAGATGGAGAGAAATGTACCATTCGTGTAATGGTGGTACAAAGCATACCAAATTTTTCAATATCAATTCAGCATGCTTATCAACCATTTTCAATAATTAGGATTCGATTTTTCATGTCCCATAAGCCAGGTATATGGCACATCCCCTAATTAGGGTTTGGCTAATGAAATGGACCAAAATAGCGAAGTATCCCAATGTTTAGCAATTTGCACCTTGATAGATTTTGAGTTGAGCAAAGCATCATTCCATGATGGTTGATCGATATATGATGCCCCCGTGTGCCCATAGCATGCTATACATAATAATATACAATATGTTTGCAACATGCAACATGAATCAAAACGACAATTTCAACTATAGTTTAACAAAGCGTGCCAGTGTATTGCGCCGTCGTGCCCGCATAATAAGCGACCTAAAGTTCCTGCGAACCATTTTGCATGATCAATGTGCCATCGTTGCAGGATGCCCCAATATCTGCATGTGATGTTGTAGCATGCTGCATGTACCATGATTTGGAGTGATTTCCGCACGCAAAATTATTCCAAACGACAAACTCAACCGTTTCATTCGTGAAGCGCAGCATGATAACACGAGTCTCGGGAGAAGCCATCGAGCATTCTTGCTAGAAAATTCCGACCTTTAGTGATCGATAGGCAGTGCCGCCCCCACATTCTTGACGCATGTTCAATTTAGAGTGGCTGTCATGCAAACGATGGACAAACATAGCATGTTTAACCTTGCTTACCGTAATTGCATTGTAACTTCGCGTGTGTAAATGTATATATGTGGCTCGGCGAGCAAGCTATACCACCAGTACGCCGAAATGGGCTAGCATAGCATTTTAAACCGTGCTTACCGTAATCGCATTGTAGCCTCGCGTATGTAAATGCATATATGTGACTCGGCGAGCAAGCTATACCCCGAGTACGTCGCTTGTTGGAATTTGTGCAGCTCAACGAGCAAGCTTCCCAGGAATGATATCGCGGGAGGGGGGCAGCGTCGGTTCAAGAAATCCCCCCCCCTACAGCGTCGGTTCAAGAAATCCCCCCCCCTGGGGGGTCAGGTGCGGGCGGGAGGGAGTGCCCCAGCACGATACCACCATCATGGGTGGTACGCGACGGGATAGTCGTCCAGCAACGAAGGTACGAGCCGCGGTTGTTCCACGCAATCACGCTGACGCCTTACATGTGATGCGCGCGGCAAGCGCAAAATTTTCATAGTCCCGACTTTCTCGTTGAACAGTGAAGCTATTCCCGGAGCGTCAAAGGCGTGTGCTCCACCCCCCCCTCCAGGACGACTTGCATGTTGCCTCGGAAGCCCCCCTCTATGGCATGCATCTGGGGGTACCCCCCCCGGAAAGTCACAGAACCTATGCCCCCCCCCGCTACCAGTCCTCGGAAGCTCTATCGGGGCATCCCTTTGTGTGGATGTGTGCTGCTCAGCGAGCAAGCTACCTTCAGTGCCCCACGCGTTTGTGAATACGTGCGGCTCGGCCAGCACGTAAGCTGGCATCAGTGCACCGCTTACCTAGAACGCGGACCTAAATGTTAACATTAAGCATGATTAGCCACATTGCATGTTAGAGCAAACGATACTCGGTCGAGTCGCGCCATTTTCAGGTCGTCATAGTCGATCTGTGATGTCTAATCGCGACCCCTGCTGCTATTTATCGTAGGACGAACCTGGAAAAATGACTTACATAGTTAATCATCAACGCTACCATGGCAATTGGAGATCTGATGATACCTGGTGAACACATGTGTACTCATCGATCGCTATGCAAGCGACTCAGTGCTGTATGCCGAGTGTAAGCAATATTGCTGAAGTCGTCATAATAAGACTACCCCAAGGCACACACTATTTCCGTTGTCTGGCATCGATTAAGGCCTGTGTTGGCTCTAATTCATCGGCTATGCATAGTTATGACTTTTGCCATTCATTGACACCCGGTTTTCCTCCTATTCCTGGGTTACTGTAGTAGACAACTTCTACATCATAGCCATTGATAATAGGTACGGATTATGTCTTATACCCAGTTGAACCATGACTTAGACTTAGACTTCTTCATGACTTAGACTAAGTCTGACTTAAGCACTGCACACTCCATTAAAACTTCGTCAGAGCGCTGTTTTAAATAGAAAGTGATACTTACTACCCATCTGTATTCCCCAAGGGCAGTTGAAGGTTGCGTGTGTCACAAAAACGATGCATCTGTCCGTAGGGAGGCATCGATCATAAACCGCTGTTCAACCCCACAACATAGCACACCTCTGGGAAACGGCAGTGTTCTGCAAAGGCACATGTTAAGCACTCCAACGTCCTTATGCCCTGTACCAACAGCACGAGAGTTGTAAAAGGCTTGCAGCACAGTTTTCGTGCTGATACGAAGAAAACTCGTGAACAGAATAAAGCAGGTCGGCAATCTAGGGTTAAGAGGCTACCTTGCTACGGCGAGTTCCTTGGCGTGCGCCACCGCCGTCTCCTTCATGAAGCGCGCAATGGTGCGGCAACCATCCATTGCCAAATCTAAAACCTGCATCCACAACCGTCCACCCAAGAAGCGCAGGTCCCTCTCTGCTCTCTCTACCTCAGCCATGCAGTCGAAAATCCTGTCCTTGCGGCAATTTTTAAATGGCGATCCCTAGAAGTCACGGAATTCCCGACTTATCGACGCCGATCCCAAGGGGCACTGCGTCTCCGCAGAAAGGAGGAAAACGCGCCCCACACCCTCCCGAGAGCTTGAAGTGCTTCACAAATCCGTGGTGGTGTCATCCAAGTTGGCAAGACGCCCGGGGTAAGCTGCAGTTATGAATACACCATGTGCACTTTTACTCCTGACGAAGTGCTCTCAATACAGAAAAGCGCAGCCATAAGGCAAGGACCTGTTCGAATACTTCAAGGCGAAGCCTGTCCTCCGTCTGCAGGAGCACGACCTGAGCCAAACAGCGCGCCACCACACGCAGCCGCCACGGCCTCAGATGTGTAAACCCTATCAACGCAAAATTACGATGACGTAGCTGTCGACACTATTGCGGGTATTTTTGAGTTTCTAAAGGCTAAAACCTATATTCTAACGCAAACCTTCAAAGTGTTAAGTGAAATGAGTGGTAGCCACTGCACCTTGTCCAGCGCAGGATGCAAAGCAAGCTGCACGTTCGGCCCCCCGCCACCTGCACGAGGCACAGCTAAACTCAGCTCCAACCACATCGGCGCTGCCGCTACCTGCATGAGGCCCCAATAAACTCAGCTCTATCCACACCGGCGTGCAAGAGGCCCCGCTGACCTCAGCCCCAACCATACCGACGTTTGTTGACACCAGAGGTGCTCGCTAGGTTGACAGGCGAAGTTTTACAAGGCCGGGCAGCGGGGGGCAGCGGTCGACACGTGGACAGAGCCTCACCGTCCTCGGTGTAGTTCAGATCCAGGAGAGGAGTGGCATCCAGGTACCCACAGGTGCTGCAAGCAACCAGGTCCCGCAAGGCTATCCCGGCCTCCACGAGCGCCATAACAGCGGCGTTCAGACCAACGGCTTGCTGCCCACCGTCCGCCTGGAGCACCTGAAGAAGGCCCAGCGAACCCCTCACCTGAGGCGGCTGTTGGCCTCAGTGCAGAGGTCTTCGCGCCAAGCTTCTGGCCACCCGCAAGGGATATCCTTGCCAAATGGTTTGAAACGCTCACTCCTAGAGAGGATGGCACATGACTTACAAGCCGCAGTGCGATGATCTGTTGGACAGCGTGTCAGCGTGGATCAGCGTGGATGATCTGGTGGACAGCGTGTCAGCGTGGATCAGCGTGGATGATCTGGTGGACAGCGTATCAGCGTGGATCAGCGTGGATGATCTGTTGGACAGCGTGTCAGCGTGTCACCTCAACAGAGTGTTTGGGGGTTCACTCGCGCGTCTTTCCGCAGAGCGCTTGCCAGCGAGTTCAGTGTGAAACACGACCCAAAAAATACTCGAAAACAGTTCAAATTACAGTATAGGTCAGGGAAACTGCCTATGGGGAAGTCAGCACACCTGTATGCAAATATGGATTTGTGTACGAGGATATAACTCCGTCAGGATAGCAGACTCCAAAGTCTGTCGCAGCACAAGGGCTGCTTCCGTGGATCGCCGATCACCCTGTCGAAATGTTTTCACTTTCCATCTATATAAGTACTTCGAAGACGAAACCGGACACCACCGTATCACTGTGTTTCGCGGGTGCCGACGGGCTGAGTCAGCTCCTCGATTAGAGCTAAAACTCGTACGAGTTACATTAAGAATCAAGAGGAACTTAGCAAACGCAACATGCGAGTAGCACACGTTAGGCCACGGAAGATGTAAAATACCTTCATTCGTTTACGACGCTCTCCAGTACTAAAAGAGGACATGCTGTAATCGCAGGTCACAGTTGCGCGATCCTGCTGCAGCTGTTCCGGGAGCGGAGGGGCATATATGGAAGCAGAGCAAGCAGTTTGCTTCAATGTAAAACACCCAAGAATCTGATGGATATCGGGTATAAAGAACAAGACACTTATGGCTAGAAGCAGTGTATTCAAAAAAAATCTTGAATAACCTAGAGGTGTTGCTGCAGATGGGAGGTGGATGGCGCTAAGGGTCACCTGTCCGCGTTGCGCGGGTTCACGAGGACCGTAAACTACAGCCAGGACTTTACTATTTCCCATTTCAAAGAAAGCGGATCCGTCTCCGCTATCCACGGGTGCCATTTTGCACCGAAGCTGGCGGAGCTCTCGTGGACGACGACCGTCCAGACGGAGCCCCTCTGGACTCAAGAACTCCATGCGGTTCATTGTGTAAGATCAGCGATAAGATTGGAAATTAACGAAGCGTGAGAAAATAGAGAAAACGGAAGCAGTGAACCGCAGGCATATACTTTAGCTACGTGCTCAGACTTTTCGGCTTCAAAAGCACGGGCATCTTAAGCATGCATAAGACTCCCGAAACAAGGATGTTGTAAAAGCTTTGGCAAGAAAGAAAACGCTCCCAAAACGAACTGGGTCGGTATCTTTTGGGCCGATATATGATGCACTGGGTGTGACACGAGTTGGTCTCGTGCTAGCGTGGGAAACTTGCTTCCAGTTTATCCGTATTCGTGTTCATGGGCATTCATCAAAACGAAGAAAATACAAAGCAGAGCGGACCGGGAGGGAGGCGAGGCGAGGCGAGGCGAGGCGAGCGGAGGGGTGGAGTCATACGTACATACGATAGTGGTTAGTCATGCGATGGTGATGATGATGGTCAGGTAAATTTCATAATTTATAATTTGTCATGGTCAGGGGTCACGGATATCGATATAGATCGATATCCATCGATATAGAATATCTATATCGATATGGTCACGGTCGATTGAGAGGGACACACTCGACAGCGACACTCAAGTGTCATATGTCACTGTCGTGTGTCGATATTGCATATTCGCATATTGATATTGATAAATTCCACTTCGTCTTCCACACGACAGCAATTATGCTCGTCGCTCGCACGTCAATAGGAAGGTTCCGATTTTTGTTCCTGATTACGAATTACGCGTTAACGTCATCGCCGTTATCGTCAGCGTCATATTATGACGCTGACGTCAATCGTAATCCGGGATGACCTTATAAACTCGGAATGAACATCAAATGCAAAATCGATTCCGAAATCTGTCGTGCTCCGAACACTCGACTGTGTCACACTCCGAATTACGTGTGAAGCTGAACGCTGGCCGTTGCTGTCGCTTTTTACAAATTTCTGTCGTTTTCATGCCGACGTGGCACGAATGCGGACGGACGAAGAGACGCGCCGTGGGGAAACGCAAAGCAGACAGACGCTCGATCAGAAGAATCTGAGCAATATTCTGAATCTACGATTTTACACGAAGTTTGCACCTTAGTTCGTGTTCGTAACTCGTAGTTCGGGACGAAAATCGTCCCGAACGACATAAGAATTAACCAGAGGACCCTCTACCTCTCCGCTCTGGAATTAACACTGGCAAGTTCGAGTTATCGTCATCGGTGTCATGCGAAAAAAAGAAGAATCTATGACGATAACTCGTAATCCGTAACCCGGAATCGCAAATCGGAACCTCCCTGATGCATGTCGTTGTGCTTGTCGATGTGCTTGATCGTCGATGCTGAGACTCGTCAGACTGCTCCGGTGCTCCCGACGCGACGCGACGCGAGGATTTGTACAAGCAGGTACAAGTTGTAGGATGTTGATGTCTCAGGTGTTGCGCCGTGAAGAAAGCGGATTGCAAGATTTAGATTAACCATAGGATAGCGGGCCGGGCCGTGTAATCTGTCGTAAAACAAACACGAAACTATGCACTGACATATATATGGCATATTATATCCCAGTCAAAGATCAAATGACGACGGGAAGATATATAAGCATATGCTGATTCCTCGCCTCCTTTTGAAGTAGGCGAGAGTCACATTCAGTCCTATCATTATATTCGGTTTTCTCGTAACCAAGGTAGATCAATATGGGGAAAAAGGCGAAGGTGCATTGCTTGGCGTGTCACCACGTATTCAAGAAAAAATGGGGAGAACAAAAGTGCCCACAGTGTAGTTCAGAGACTCTGGTAGATGAACAAGATTCAAAACCTCCTGTGGCGAAATCTGTCGAGATAAAAGTTGGAGATTCGTTGTTGGACACTCTGGCTTCGGACACGAGCAGCGCAGGGAGCTTGCATCCCTCGGACGGGGACAGGCCTCTTAAGAAGCAGAAACGAGGTATGCCGGCACCTGCGTTATTCTCTCATCGACTTCGTCCAGACATATATTTCGCATTTTTTCGTTCCCAGGGTAACGTTACCGAAGTACACGGCAGTCTAACGTTCCTTTGGGCACTGGAACTAAGACTCACAACTCGTATATTTTCACTTAACCAAACTCGTTTTCGCAAGTTCTGTAGGGATAGTTTCACGATGACTTTGCTGTCGACATCCAACTGAACTTCGACTTTCAATTCGTGCACAGAGGGCATGCCAACCTCCAGTCAGTTCCCCGCTCTCCTCGAGGCGCAGCAAGCATCCAAGGACATACTCTCTCGGCTGATGAAAATTGTGACTGTTGTGGAAAACACTGGAAAGATGTTCGAATTCGCCATCAACGACATTGAGAAATCGGTATGCCTTTCTTCTCCCCTGTTGTTGGCTTGCCGACAGACGTGCAGTCTGATCTGCGGTATCGATTTTTAAATTCTGAATTCGACCGGACAACCGTGCAGGACGTCATTGCTGTGGACTGTGAAGCCGTATGTCTTAGTCGGACGAACGCAATCACGCTTATTCAGGTACGTTGGCCCTTTCTGGACACGTATGCACCCCTGTAAAAGATACGTGCTTGCGTGTTACGTGTTAGCCTCCTCGATCGCGCTTGCAGACTCAGGGACAAAAATGAGTGGAAGGGCCAAACCAACTTGCAGGTAGCAACGAAAAGCCACGTGTACCTATTTGACATCATGAAACTCAAGGGAAACGCCTTCGAGGCCGCTCACGATGCCGGTCGCAGAAGTTTAAAGGGATGTCTGGAGGTCAGCAGGAGCGCTTGACTAACGTAGACTTTCTCGTTTGAAATTGGCTCGCATAGTGGTGGAAGTATGATTTCTCGTTGACCAAATTGCCGAACGCTGCGCAGAACCCAGGGATAACGAAGTTGCTCTTCGACTGCCGAAGAGATAGCGACTCGCTCTTTCATCAGCACGATGTATCTCTAAAAGGCACGCCTGACATTTTGGCATATCTGTCAACCGAGTGAATGGACTTTTTATCGCACCTGCAAGCCTCCTCTCAGTCTTAGACAGAGTATCTAGCAGTTACACTAGAGGCATGGGAACAAGGGATTCGATGTATGCGGTGCGCCGTCATGCAATCTGTTGAGAGAATACCGAGTTCGAGCGGCTCGCGGTGGCAGGGGTGGTGGACGTGCAGCTGCTTTCTGTGGCGGCACAGAGGCTGATGGGGCAGACCGTGGATAGGGTAGACGGTTTCATGAAGTACGCCGCCCCTGTCACCGTCCGACCCCAGATTGACTGGCAACATACATATATATACATATGTGTTTTTGGCAGTTCCATCTCAATTCTTCCTCGTGTTTCCCACCGCAACTAAGTATTGAAATACTGTGTCAGACTGCCCGACAAGTCTGACGTAGTTTTGAGCGATTGAAAGAGAGGAAGTGTGTTCACGATTGTGACTGCTTCAGCTTTTGCATATGAGTGGTGCGGATCAAAGAGAAAACAAATGCACTATGTGCAACTACAGGTGCTCAAAGCGTTGGCTTGGGAGGGCAAACGTGGGAGGAGCTCTTGGTTAGTGATCATCCCCACACGTGCAAGCTCCCCCCAGTCACAAGCCTTCTCAAGCACTGAAAATGGAAGTTCCTCTAGAAGCTATATTAGAGTTGTTAAATATCAAAGACTTTGCCTCTCTAGTATGCAATGCACGAGTGCGATTGCTGACTGGGACTTTGCCAACAGGTGTCAAGGATCGGGTGGGGGCACAAAACAACGATGAAGGTCGGCTGGTCATCTTTCCTCATTTCGGATGTCGCCGCGCAGCCAATCCTCTAACCCTGCGAGCAGCCGATCTGTGCTGCACTCATAACCCGCAGAACGAAGGCGCATTTCTCATAACAGTGGAAGTGAGAAATGCGTAATAGTGGCAGTTAAAAGGTGACTGTTGGAGGCGTTCTGCAGGCAACGGGGCTCTGTGGGGCCGTCGCCCGTTAGATATGGACGCTATACGGTCAGCTTCCTTACTCTCGGATACTAGTTGTCCATGCTCTCTTCATAATCCTCCCGACGCAGATACTCGTTATCCATGATCTCTTCATATTCCTCCCTACGCGGATACTAGTTGTTCATGCTCTCTTCATAATCCTCCCGACGCAGATACTAGTTGTCCGTGCTCTCTTCATAATCCTCCCGACGCGGATACTAGTTGTTCATGCTCTCTTCATACACCTCCCGACGCGGATACTAGTTGTCCGTGCTCTCTTCATACTCCTCCCGACGCACATACTAGTTGTCCATGCTCTCTTCATACTCCTCCCGACGCACATACTAGTTGTCCATGCTCTCTTCATAATCCTCCCTACGCGGATACTAGTTGTTCATGCTCTCTTCATAATCCTCCCGACGCGGATACTAGTTGTTCTTGCTCTCTTCATAATCCTCCCGACGCGGATACTAGTTGTCCTTGCTCTCTTTATACTCCTCCCGACGCAGAGACTAGTTGTCCGTGCTCTCTTCATACTCCTCCAGACACGGATACTAGTTGTCCATGCTCTCTTCATAATCTTCCCTACGCGGATACTAGTTGTCCGTGCTCTCTTCATAATCCTCCCGACGCGGATACTAGTTGTTCATGCTCTCTTCATAATCCTCCCGACGCGGATACTAGTTGTTCATGCTCTCTTCGTAATCCTCCCGACGCGGATACTAGTTGTTCATGCCCTCTTCATAATCCTCCCGACGCACATACTAGTTGTCCATGCTCTCTTCATAATCCTCCCGACGCGGATACTAGATGTCCGTGCCCTCTTCATAATCCTCCCGACGTAGATACTAGTTTTCGTGCCCTCTTCTTAATCCTCCAGACGCGCATACTAGTTGTCCTTGCTCTCTTTATACACCTCCCGACGCGGATACTAGTTGTCCATGCTCTCTTCATAATCCTCCCGACACGGATACTAGTTGTCCATGCTCTCTTCACAATCCTCCCGACGCGGATACTAGTTGACCATGCTCTTTGCATAATCCTCCCCGACGCGGATACTAGTTGTCCGTGCCCTCTTCATAATCCTCCTGACGCAGATACTAGTCGTCCATGATCTCTTCATAATCCTCCTGACGCGGATAATAGATTTTTTTGCTCTCTTTATAAACCTCCCGACGCGGATACGAATTGTCCATGCTCTCTTTAGAATCCTCCCGACGCATATACTAGTTATCCATGCCCTCTTCATAATCCACGCGACGTGGATACTAGTGGTCCGTGCCCTCTTCATAATCCTCCAGACGCGGATACTAGTTGTCCATGCTCTCTTCATAATCCTCCCGACGGATACTAGTTGTCCATGCTCTCTTCATAATCCTCCCGACGCGGATACTAGTTGTCCATGCTCTCTTCATAATCCTCCCGTCGTTACTAGTTGACCATGCTCTCTTCATAATCCTCCCGACGGATACTAGTTGTCCATGCTCTCTTCATAATCCTCCCGACGCGGATACTAGTTGTCCATGCTCTCTTCATGATCCTCCCGACGCAGATACTATTTGTTCACGTTGTTGCCTCACTCGATACGGAAGCTTCATTGCAACTTGCTGGATCTCTGAATCAACCTGCTACAGAACCTGCATAAGGCCATAAAGTACAAACTGCCTTGGTGCACTTGCCACACCAGGAAGTGCCTGTGTCCAATTAACAAGCTTAGCTAGTATGACGTATTATGTGGGACAGTAATTGACAGAGTAGGTGAGGGGCTCGGAGACGAGGGGCAGGTATGCAGCTGCGGACGTTTTATTGTTGTTTCCAATCCAGATGGCTATATGCTCTGGCCTGAAGGTATGTGATCCACTCGGCTACTTGATTACCCTGTCTTGTGCCCACTCACACTCTGTGATAGAGGCCTCCGTCACTCGTCACGTCCGACAATAAAACAAACTTATTTCCGTGCCCTTTGAGCGACCTCTTTGCGGTATTGATTAAACAGCAAAGAGCATGCTCCACGAAGCAGTGATTCATGTTGAAAGGCAGGTTCTCAGCTGACTACTAGCCCTTGCCTATTTATGCCAAATCAGTTTGTTGTCTTATGATATCCGTGCCGGCAGGAGGATATGTTGCGACGTGTACAAGAGGCATCCGAGTGCAGGGTTGCAGAATATCGTGATATGATCAAGGCCCTGCCTCAAGGAGTTCATGATGAAACGGCTAGTGTTGCGCCATCGTTTTAATTCACTTACATCTTTAGCGCTGTTTGAAACTTCTATGAACATTTTAAATTACACACATGGTAGACTCACATCAGATTAAACAGTTGAGAGCTTCAACTTTGTAGTACCTCTAACCCAAGATTTGAAATGTTGGAGATGATTAGCTTCTCCTCTTCATAAGGTAAGCGATATTGCAGACTAAAATGTGCAAGCTCTCCTTCTCAACGAAGCAACGCGTGTCTATCGTCGGCACGTATATTGAATATAGTCGATTATTCAAAACAATTCTAACCCCACGAACCGACGCAGTCTTTTCGATTTGTGCACAACAAAATCACTGTCCGTAGGGAGAAAGTGAAAGAAGGGAAAGGGACGGAAAGAAATGCAACCCCTCTAAGTGGAGGTGTGATTGTGAAGTGCATGGTGTCTTCGCCCACCTTGCTTTTGTACACCTATTGCATGCCGAGCCAACATTCTGACACGGGAAGCTGCCCAGGCCACATCCCTTACTCCTGACCCCTGCATATTCGCACCGTATAGGTACGAGTACAGACAATCTGTTTACCTCTGGTGGTACAATTCAGGGGAGATCGCCATGGTTAGTAATCCAACACACTGCCACCCTATGCGAGTTCAAGGTCAAGTATAGGGTGAGATCCTAATGATCGAAACGGTGGAAACAATAAACTTGGGAGGCCTATACGCATTCAAGGGTTTGATTTTTCTGTATCGATACAATACGATATCCGAAAAACAGTATCGATAATCGGCACAATCGATCAATAATCAATTATTTGGGCATTTATATGCGATCTGTTATAGATTAAATATGGAACATGCACAATCGATAGTGTGATATTGCCGCACTCCGACTATCGGCGATAAACATGATATATCGATCGTATCCGTTATCGGAAATGTCGATATAGGCTGCTGGATATGACATCGTGACCTCAAGTCTGTCACGATTTCACGTATCGCCGTAGTAGTCCGAGTGACCGTCACTCGTGTCACCGAAAACGCCTAGAACCCGACTATAATTTGCGACCAATTAGCCAGGAGTTGCTGGAGCACAACTATTATTTGTTCTTCCTTCTTGTGTGGGAGTCTCCACCTCTCCAGCTCTTCTCTTCTCATATCTCCTTAAATATTTGATACCTAATGTTATACGACCGCACGAGTATGGTCTAGATACTACGGGTATTTAACTATTCGGGATATGCTTTCTATATCGGGTGTATGCTTTCAATACAAAGTAGCGGTTTCGTTTTCGTACACTTGTTATCCACTTTTCAGTTCACAGTTAAGTTGTCTTCCCCGAAGACGGCAACACTTGCGTTCTTATGCATCTCGGAACTCAACTCGGAACTCAGCTGCACTCTAGTCCGTACTCTGTACTATGATAACTACCATATGTGCACCTTAACACTGTGAAGAGGAATACCAGCGATTCTCATCGGTGAGAATCGCAGTCGCTATATTTTTAGTAAGGTCCTCATTGTGGTACTATACTCCGTACTCGTACGTTGTATTCTTGCACATTGGACAGTTTCCGCACCTGTCAAAGATTGTGCGACAGTTTTTATCTCTTCCTGCAACTAGCGCGGGAGTGGAGCGTGCTTTCTCAGTTGTGGGTGGCATGCCTACTGACTTGCGCAAGTCCTTGCAAGAGGGCACAATTCAGCATACCTTGATGGCCTCCATGAACACTGTGTAATATTGTAATGATGTTTTCATATTGTTTGCACATACCAGTTGTGTCACTGAATGACAAAAAATGTAGTCTTGTGTGTGCAAAATTGCAAATGTATATCGGTTGTATCGATTGGTATCGATAATCGGAATATCGGTTGCCTTTGACAATTATCAGAATCGATTGATCTACACAAATTGTATATTAGTATCGATCGGTATGCAAGTGTTAAATATCGGAATCGATCGATCGAGGGTGAAATACATCTGAACCGATCGATCAATATGCTGGTTTAATCGGAATTGATTGATGTAAAATGAAATAAATCGGAATCGATCGATGTAGTTATAATATTTATCGGAATCGATCGACATGCTCGTACCCAACCGATACAATGCCTTGTTCTATTGTTGTACTTAGCCGGCTTTGCCCATTTACTTGCGTTTCGGGATGTTGTGCTCGCCTCCTAGCACCTCCCCCTAGGGAAGATGCACAGGCTCCAATTTAACCAGATCTAGGGGCGGCCCATGCCAGGTCCATAAAACGGGTCCCATGATTGCCGCGGCTGTGAGGACCACTCAGGCGGAAGCTGCCTTGACAAGGCTGCATTCAGCCTCATCGCCTGCCGTAAAGGCATCGTGACCAGCTGCTCAGGGTACTGCTGCTGCACCGCCAACGCATAACCTGGCATGGCATCATGGGCCGCACGGCCGTGGGGTGCCCGATAGGTCTGCGCATACGGGGTCTGCGCAGCATACGGGTCCAGTCCCAGCATCATGGGCGGGTACTGGGGGAGGGCGGGGAGGGCGCGCCCGTGATGTTGGGGAGGTACGGCATCCGAGTTATAATAAACCCCACCATACACCCACTCATATGGCATCTCCGGCGGAGCAGTCTCACCAGGGGAGCTGGGCGCGTGGAAGAGCGCGGGTCTTGACGGTGCTGCTGCGGACGGTGCTGTTGCGGTGGCAGCTGCAGGCGGTGCATCTGTGGTGGCAGCTGCAGGCGGTGCTGCTGCGGTGGCAGCCGCAGGCGGTGCTGCCGCGGTGGCAGCTGCAGGCGGTGCTGCTGCGGTGGCAGCTGCAGGCGGTGCTGCTGCGGTGGCAGCTGCAGGCGATGCTGCTGCGGTGGCCGCTGCAGGCGATGCTGCTGCCGTGGCCGCCGCTTGCGGTGCTGCTGCCGTGGCAGCTGCCGTGGCACCTACCTCCGGCCCTGGGGAGGCAGCCGACGCAATTCCTGCCTGGGCCAAGGCGGCTGCCCCCTGCGCCAACTGCATCTTCAAGGCCTGGATCCTCACCTGAGCCTCCAACTCGGCAATCTCCGCCTGACGGGCCTTCGACGCCAACACCGGAGGTTCACCTGAGCTCGGTGTCACCTCCCTTCGCCCCTCCCAACCTTCCGACTGTGGCCTGGCCAAGTCCGTCGTCAGGCTCCCCGTCGCCGCGCGCTCCCTGTTAAACAGCTCCGCGGCGTCTGCACTGTGATGATGCGGCCGGCTGTCAATGGGCGTGTTGCGGCCCACTGAATCGTTGAAGAGGTTCAGGGGATCGAGCACTCCCCCAGGGGAGTGCTCGAAAGGCCCTGAAGGAGTACCCACCTGCGTACCCAGCTCCTCCAAAACCCGCGGGGCTCGCGCAGACAACGGCCCTCCTGGTATGCTTGCTCCTGCCTGCTCCGTGTCCGTGTCCGACAATTCGTCCGGCTCCGACTGTGCAGCACGAGGGCCATGAACTGGACAAGGGCTCATGCGTTTCCTGTCGGAGCCACCCTCCACTGCTGCCGCCGCTGCCTGCTGCGAGCGCGTTCGTCTCAAAGACTGCAGTGGGTCACAAACCTCAGGCACTCTCTGAGTGGAGCCGAACGCGGCGAGAGTCTCGGAGATGTTCCCCTCAGCGCCTGTCCTCCGCGCCTTCGCCCTGGTGCCGCGCTCCGGTCCTTTACCCCCAGTGCCCGCGGGGCTACCTCCCCGTCCACGCTTGTTATTCCCCCGAGGAATTGCCAATGCCGTCTTTATCCCTGACAGGGTTTCCGCCCTGTCCTTCTTCGCCTTCTCCCTCTCCGCTGCAGCCTTCTCTTTCTTCGCCTTCTCCCTCTCCGCTGCTGCAGCCTTCTCCTTCTTCTCCGCTGCTGCAGCCTTCTCCTTCTTCTCCTTCTCCCTCTCCGCTGCTGCAGCCTTCTCCTTCTTCTCCTTCTCCTTCTTCTCCGCTTCTGCTGCTGCTGCTGCTGCTGCTGCAGTCACCGGCGGCTTCAACTCGCCGGTCAACGTCTCCGCATGCCCCTTCCCATATGCCTGCAAACTTTTCATCACCCGAATCACCCCCTCCTCCACCAGACCGTGCTTAAAGGAATTGTATGCCTCATCAAAAAAGCCTCCTTCCGCGTTCATGTTGTCGTAGTGCTTCACCTCCCATTCCCTGGCTTGTGTTAGCAAACTTAGCTTGCTGTTCAACGCCGTAGCGCGGAACAGCACCCTCCTCCGCGGAATCTTACTCCCCACTGGATCCGCCACAAGCCACGGCCCATATACCCAGCATGCCGTCCCTTGTTTTGCACCTTCCTTTGGCTTCACGATGGGGCCACCAATCCAGACCACATCCTTGTGCTGTTCGTGGTACACAACCCTCCCAAAAGCCACCGTATCCCTCAGAAGCTCCCGCAACGCCAGGCACGCATCATACTCCTGTGGCTCCCCAAGCACCACACTCCTCCCCATATCCTCGTCAACCTCATTGATCGCGTTCGCGAAGTCGATCTCCCGCTCCAGGGCAGTCATTGCCTGGGAAGGCTCCGAGGTAGTGGCTCGCTCAATTCCTTGCGAGTCATAATGCTTTCTTCTGCAAGGGTCATGCCCAACCACAAACTCCCAGGGCGACCCAGTTATGGCGGCGGATCCAGAGACTGGAAAAGTGGTGTTTTCCGGAAAGAGGTCTTCCACCGCTGTAATGTAGGTGTGCGCCGACGCACGAAAAGTTCCACAGTGCATCTCCACCGCGTTGTGGATTAGCCTGCCGTCGAAGATCACCACGCTCTTTGCCGGCAGGAAGCAGGTCACCGGCCGAAGGCTGTCCAGGGTGGCCCCATCCCCCAACTTATGCGACTGGGGGTACACCGTAAAGGGGTACATGTCCGTCAGGACTAGCATGACGGACAACGCACCATAGTCCCGATGCTTCTCCTGAACCAACGCCTGCGGGTAGGTGAGCAGGGCGGTTCGCGCCATGTCACCTTTCGGCACCTCCAGCTTCCCGAACTTGTCCCCCACCGCAGCTATGACGTCCTCAGCCACCTGTTCAAACCGTTTGTAAAACGGCGTGCCCTCCACCAGGTTCCCGATCCACCTCTTCCCGTCCTTCAGGGTGTCCAGCTCCCCATTGGCCTTCTTCTTGAACGCCCTGAAGTTGTTCCTGAACACGGAGCTCGGAGCCAAATCCTTCAACGACGATCGCTCTTAATTGGAAGATGCGCTCTAAATTGGAAGATTTTTTGAAGGTCATTGTTTTGATGTTTTTTACATTATTTTAAACATATCATGCCCAAAAAATAGGGTGGTTATAATTTTGGAAGTTTTTCTCATCGTATGAGGCGGGGTTTTCAGAATTCTTACGCGTGACTCTTAGGCATATTGAGGAGTGTTCCAAAAATCCACATATGGTATTAGATCGAGATTAAAGGTTATAAAATGGAAGTAAAAAGGGAAAAATATGTACCTGTTTATCGTATGTTTGATATTTTCATCGATTTCAGCACAATTTTGCCAAAACCCCCCTCAAACCCTATGCTTTATCACACGCGTATTCACAAAGGGCGGGTAACATATGTAAAGGTTCTTGCTAATGGACCCGTCACGTGCTATGTTATAATGTAGTTTGCCATAAAACATATTTGAACAAATAAACTATCAAGCACTTGCATCTCCGTGCAGATTTCTGGAGCAAATGGCCCTCTAGCGGGGGAAACCCTAAGTGGTAACACCAATTTAGGGTGTAAGCACAACCACATGTGTACATGCATGCACATACGAACTCTTGACTGCACTTATTTACTCTTCAGAGTTCTCCAGCAGTGCTTTTAAAAGCTCAGCTTTCTCCTCACAACCTGGAATTCCGCCTTGAACACCAGATTTTGCGGTCTCATCCCAGCATGTCAACACCTCGTTCACGTCAAATGTAGACTTCATGCGAAGGGTGCGGGCACCCCGTACGAAAGCTCCAGCCTCACAGAGTTGTTCTACCGTCTCGAACGTTCTCCGTGACTGTGCTGGCAACCAGAACTGCCAGGTTATCTCCTTCCGTGAGGCATGCTGCCCCACCACCTCCACGAAATGGAGTGGGAGTGACTTACCGCCGTCCGGGAGCATAACGTTGAACCAACACTTGTCGCTGGCTTCCCCGCCTGCAACGGTCACGGCATAGCTGCCCACAGTCATGTCCTCGAACCGGTAGTCGGCTGCCAAGTGTTCCTTCTGCGATGCCAAACGCATCCCACGGTCATATAGACTCTCGTCAACACCGGAGGAGTGCTCATCGTCGCCATCATCCGTGCCCTCACTGCTGCTGGGCTGTTTCTGCTGTTTTGGCTGCTTTCCAGGCTTCTTCTTGCGCGCTGCAACCTGCCGACTCCGACTGCGAGTGGCAAGATCCATCTCCATATCAGTATCATCGCTGTCGCCTTCGGAGGCGGGTGAAGTTCTGCGCGCCCTGTTTTGCCTTTGTGCGCCTGAAAACCTCTTGCGAGCAGCAGGTGGATCTCCTCCTCTCCGACTCCTCTTTCCATTTGCTTCACGCACACCTGCCTCTGCACGAACTGCGGGAGCTTCTTCACCAGCTTCTTCTGCCTCTGCACGAACTGCGGGAGCTTCTTCACCAGCATCTTCTGCCTTCAAAAGCTGGATCAGGCGTTCCAACTTCTTGGTCTTGGTCGTAAGACCCCGCAGTTCAGCATTCCGCTCAGATAACACTCGGTGTAAGTGTTTATCCTCGTACCTGCGTAAGCGAACCCTAGTTTGAAACTTCTCTATACACTTGAAGGACAACAATGACAAAATAAATATAAATAAGGTATAAATGAGATCGCACTAGGCTGGTAAACGGTCGTCTTACCTTCTGGAAATCAGCTCAGTACAATACTTGGCCTCGCGCATAAAAGCCACAACCTCGTTGACGTCAATATTTTTCAGGACTTCTTTCTCCACCACTTGTTTCTTATGCGTCACGCCGTCGAAACATACATTGAACTGCTCCGCCTTAGCATACCGCGTCTTCAAGATCCCATCGCATTTGACTGTAGATGCGCGGGTATGCGCACGTGTCAGCAGCAGTGAAAGGTCCCACTTCGGAGGTAATCGCTCGGGATGTCGCTCTCGCACGGCCTCCACCTTCAAAGGCAAGGGGAAGGTTGCTTTCAATTCCTCGTGTCGTTGTTGGCTCACCAGATCTGGCGTTGCGGCTCGGAGTCCCAATAGACAGCTCCGCGTTGTTTGCTCCATGTCCAATACCTTGTTTCCCTTCCCCTTGCGCTTCCATTCCGGGTTGTCCATATAGCCCGGGGCGGAGTCGACGTCGGGATAACTGGTACAAATAATCAGCCCAAGGTTCGGGTCCTCGTCCACGCCACTTGGTAGCCATTCCTTGAACCTGTCACCAAACTTGTACTTCGCTCGGACGAGCTTGTCCGGAGCGACGTAAAAGCACCAAGTATGCACCTTGCGGTCTCGTCCAGCGTGGCCACCAAACTCTTCGTTCAAGTGCGGGTCGATCCACGATTTGAAGTCCAAGTTGCAGCCGACGACGTACGTGTGCTTGTTGATGGTTGTTATCGTCCAGGCAAAGAGAAAGGCAATCCATTGTTCCAAAGATATGAACCAATGGCCTTTTTTATCCGCGGTCTTACCCCACAACAGCATCTTCAGCAACCCGAAAAAGCCATCGACGTCGTTGTGGGAGTGGCCTACGGGCAGACGGTGTAGGTAGATCTCTTTGTACAGCCCGTGGTGAACCAGGATGCAGAAGAAGGCGAAAACATGCCGGTTCCAGTTTTCCGACCCTCCGTCCATTTGCACGTGGCATGTTTGCCGAAAGTGCCGCTCCGTGTTCTCCACCACATACCGTAGCAGAATATTGAGCGTCGTGAGGCACATGTTCACGTCTTTGCCAGGAACCCATGGCATAAGTAAACACATGCACAACACCGTGCCGTGCATCACGACTGCTTGCAGATGAAGGTGGAAGAAACTTCCAGCTTTGTCGCTCATCGCCTTGACCTTCACGGGGAAGTGCGGACAAACGGTGTTGTTGTTTGCCGCCCCGTCGAAACAATACGAGTCACTGATGCCGAACTGGTTGGCACTATCAGCACGGGTGTTATTGTACTGAGCTCTCTCATTTCGATAATCACTCCGGTGCGCGTCGTTAAGCGTCTTCCAGTCCTCCAGGTCCTCCAAGTCCTTTACAGCACGGCGCTGCTTCGTCAAGATTTCGCATGTCGTGCACTTACCTGCACAATCCTTCCGCTTGCGCATGGTAATATGCTTCGCGCGGAGGTACTCGCGCAGATACTTGCGAAACTGCGTGATTTTAACCTGATAAACGCCGCGACGCATAAGCTTGTATGCGGCATAACAATCGGCTGGTCGGATCGGATTCATTTGGAGTTTGCCGTTTTGAGGTTGTGGCTCCGCCAACGGCAAAATCTCGTGAGCAGCGTACTCCAAGAAATAAGTCCAGTTCAGGTTCGTCGGGTCGTTGTACAGCGTCAAATTCCTCTTCCTTGTGCTCTCCAGCATGCCGCCCCCACACACGTGCGCGTGCCACTTGAACCATGTGCTTTCGGGAATAAAGTGCAGTCGTCGAAACGCATCCTTGCAGACTTTCTTGCCCAGGAACGTCAGCGAGTCGAACATCTCTATTTCAAGCTTCTGCGAACCGGGCTTGAACCTACGCGCACGAGTGAGCTCCGCGACGATGTTCTCCTTGAATTGGCGACCGTTTAGCGTAGACTTCTCACGTAAGTACGCCTGCACGGGACGATACTCGAATTGGGACAGACAGCGCCTCCCACACCTGCATTCGTTGGCGGGGTCCATCAGATCCCCGATCTTTGTCACGCTTTCCGCAGTATTGTTGGGCCCATATCCCGACGTTTTGGATTCTGCTTCCGGTTCGGAACGCTTCGCCTTTCTTGGGTTGATGGTTTTCGTCTTGCATATAAAGTCTTCCACCGTTTCATAGTAATAATCTTCTGAACCAGAAGAATTAGACGAAGCGCTAAGCTCAGATTCGCCTTCAGAGCACGACGAGCATAACATATTTCCTTCCTTCCCGCTTTAGCGACTTGGCGCCTTCTCAAATGTTTAAGCTTCAAAGTTTCAAAACTAATGACCGGCGCGACGTTCCAGGCGTTCGAGCGTTTGATTGCCTTTCAATCGTCACATGTAGTCAGATCGCACTAGTCATATCACTAGTGCGATCTGATTTCGCACTAGTGGCGTGAGTAGTGCGTTAATAGTGTGGTACTAGCGCGGTACTCGCGATATGCTATCTTTAAGAGTTGATTTTCACTATCGCAAGTATACTTTTCTGTGGACACAACTTTTTATCTTCTTTCTTCTCACTTACCATACTCCTACGTAATCATGTCTGACGAAAAACTCTTTGGTGAAGGCTTCAAAGCGCAATCGGTGGAAGACCTTGACAACAGCGGCACACAAGAGGTCCGACACTGCGCCAAGATCCTTAAACGCTTGTTGACGGACGAGCAGCTGCAAACGATTTTCCCCATTTCGGGGAACAAAAGTCAACTGTCCGGAACGGGGGTGGAGGTGTTGCTCACTCCCGATATCATTGAGAACTGTTTTGAACACTACACGCCGGCCGACGCGGCGTGTTACCGCAACCTGGCGTCGTGGCAATTTCTGAAATCGGTGACGCAAACCCAGTTCGTGGAAAAGATGGAGGAGGCGGAGAAACGAGGCACAAAACCAGGATTGTTTGATATTTTCAACAAGGGGGACGCGGCGGAGAAGAAGGAGGAGGCGAAGAAGGAGGGCAAAGGGGAGGATGAGGACGAGGATGAGGACGAGGTGGAGGACGACCAAGAGGACGAAATTGAGATCCCCTGCGCACAGCTTCCCGCAGAGGACCCAGAGAAGAAGTACACGACCTTCGCAACTAAGAACGGTTTTGAGGTGATGTACAAGCTGAACGAGGACGGGGTCCAGCAGCCCGCTGGACTCGAGAATTCGGACGAGGACAACGACCGGTTGGTTCTCTGGAACTACTCAGAGAACTTGCTGATGAAGGCGGTGCTCACATTGGTGCGAGTAAATCAGTACTTGCCGCATTCTCAAAAGCATCTGGTGCACGTCATTAAAAAGTTCCAAGTCCCCAAGCAACCGGCGGAAGAGACCGTCGACTTTGATGAGGAAAACTACCGCATCCTGACGGCGTTGGCGCCAGCAGCAGCCCTGCCAGAGCCAGCAGAAGAAGCAGGAAGCAAATGCGAAGCGGGAAGCGACCCGGCCCGGCGAAGCAAAACCAGAAGCAGCAGCAGCGGCGACGAAGCAAGCGAAGCAACAACGAAGCGGCAGCTAGCGGCGAAGCAAAAGCAGAAGCGACAACGAAGCGGCAGCCCCGGCAGCGAGCAAGCGAGCGGCGACGGCAGCGACAGCGGTGACCGAGCGACAAAAGAAGCAAAGAAGAAGCGACGGCGAAACATGGACACAGGCATGAAGCAAAACCAGAAACGGCGGCAGCAGCCCGGCCAACCCCGGCGACAACGGAAGCAACGACAGAAGCAACACTAGCCCAAGCAACGGCGGGGATTGATAGCGCCGGCTGACGGCGGCCCGGCGGCACACCGCAGTGGCGACGAGACCGTCAGCCAGAACTTGCTGGGAGGAAAGGCGGTGGATGAGAAGGAAACGCCATCGCCAGGTGAGGACGACCTGTGCAATATCCGTGTGTTAATGCCCGAAGGATGGGAGAGGGACATGGAAACGGAAGGGGTTTGCGTGGCACGGGTTGAGGGCGTCGAAGTTTCCCCTCAGGAGCACGATGGATGCGTGACCGGGGAGTGGTTGAATAACTTCGCCGACCTGAATTCAGAGGACCGGGATGCACGCTACGACAGTAGTAGGTGGATAGGAGGCGTGGATCGGAGGTGTTTTCTGGGGAGGATGATTGCGGAGGTAGGGAGGCAGGTCATTGCAAACCCAGGGTGGAAGCGCACGACCGTGCGACCGGAC